>JAPHDB010000132.1:0-130652 GCA_030772735.1 Fusarium sp. MBC 181 | reverse complement strand
AAATTGGATTTAAGGTATATAGGGTAGTGCGGCGCTCGCTTGACTGCGGCGCTCGCTTATCAAATACGTTATAAGAAAAATATTTATTTTATAAATATTACTAATCAGTTTTACAGTCTACCCTTAGTGCGTTAATTACATGTATTTAAGAACAGGTCTACCCCGACGGTACTCGCAACGTGCCCCGAATGTCCCACTACGCTCCATTTCGTGGACCCTGTGTCTGTTATATTAAGGTCAAGGCACTCATCGGTGGCGTCCCCGAGCAAGATTTATGGGTACATTGCCACAATGTTAGAAGACCATTGGCTCGGCGACACCACCGAGGAGTCATACAACCAATGAGACAAGACTCCGAGCTAGTTTAGCTTCTCCATCCTCAATTGTTTCCATCAAGTTCGTCGGCGACAGTTTGGAAACCAAAAGCGGATAACTGGAAAGGAAAAAGCTCAAGACACCTAACTTGCTAGACATAAAAGATATATCTATAAGTGGTACATCCCCACTGGGAAGACCTGAAATGTCATGATTTATCTAAGGCATTAACAACCACGATGTCATTGAACGGAAAAGTCGCGATTGTCACGGGAGGCGCCCGCGGAATTGGCAGAGGCATTGTTCTAACCTTGGCGAAACAAGGTGCAAAAGTTCGTCTTCGTTTCCTTTCAAATGGAAATTATTTCTGACTGACTTGTATAGGTCGCTTTCACCTACGTATCAGACTCTTCAGAAGTACATGCCAAGGACCTTGTCCGCGAAGTCGAATCCCTAGGCTCCTCAGCCCACGCAATAAAAGCCGATGCTGCCTCTCTCTCCTCGCCAAAGACGGTCATCGAGTCTACCCTTGCCGCCTTCAACGTCCACGAACTCGACATCCTCGTCAACAATGCAGGACTCGGATCTGCAGGAACACGAATCGAAGAGGTCACGTCCTCTGAGTACGAAACAATAATGGCGGTAAATGTTCGTGCTGTCATCTTCATGACACAGGCGTTCGTCCCTTACGTGAGACCAGGGGGACGTATCGTCAACCTTTCGTCTATCTCTGCCAGAGGCGGTTTTGCTACACAGGGCACCTATTCGGCGTCCAAGGCCGCGGTTGAGGCTCTCACGCGATGTTGGGCGACAGAGCTTGGACACAAGTACAAGGTCACGGTCAACGCAGTTAATACAGGGCCCGTGGACACGGACATGTACAGAGCCGCGGGAGAAACACACCTTGCCCGCATGGAGGAACAGAATAAGAAGACACCAGCTGCCCCAAGAGCAGGCACCGAGAACGATGTTGCAGAGATTATAGGATTTCTTTGTGAGGAACGATCTAGATGGATTACCGGAGATATTGTATGTGCCAACGGCGGTATGATGTACACTTGAGTTACACAGCTGGAACAAGGCTATAGATAGAAGGGCTGTGCATACATGGCAAGTACATGAAATAAACTTCATATCACAAACCGACCCTACCAACCAGGCATCCAGGTTCCCCAACCCGAAGCCGGTCCTGTAGAATCCGAGCTTCCTTGCAACATAATCCCCCCAGTAGCATCAAGCAACTCAGCATCCGATGAGGTCTGGGCATAGAAAGGAAATGGCATGCCGCGTTCCCCAAAGAACATCGGGTTCCGGTCTTGGGCACCTGTGTCGGGCGCAGGAGGGGCATTGTTTTGCGTAGTCAGTTCCCAGATATCCATAGAAGTGCTTTGAACATTCTGGCTGGCGCTTGAAGACGTAGGTGTCTCGAACAACGATAGGAAGATTTCTCTTTGATCTGTGATTGTTAGTCCAAGGCCGAGCTTGTTTCAAAGAAGATGACGTACCTAGCAGTCTCTTCAGAATATCGCGAGCGCGTAAAGCCATACTGTTCGTAGAGCCGAGGTTCCACAAACACTCTACAGCTCGGCTCAAGTCCCTCTTCCAGGCGGGCGCAAGAGGATGTGCGGGCTCGTAGATGCAACATGTTGCTTGCACAAAGGTAGCCGTAATCAACCAATACGTCGCGTACCAGGCAAGGCCTCGCGGTTGTTTGGGTTCCCTTTCGATGTAACCGCAGATAGACTCAACACACTTTTCTGCCACAGAAAGACACATGGATATAGGCTCAATAGATATATCGAGGCTTTCCTTATCCTTGATCCTGCGGAACAGAATCGGTCTGCTGAGGACGATACGGAGGTGAAAGGATCGCCAGATGAGAATCCGCTTGGGGATCTCAAACCATAACTCGAACGCTAGACTTTCGTCAAAGTATGATGGAAGGTCCTTGTGCCATTGGGCGATAGACCGATCCAGTGTAACGGCTCTGTCGTGACTTGGTATCTGATGAGCAAGAAGCTCGACCTGAACCATGTTGGCGATTTGTGCAAGCCTGGCATGCTGTGCGAGACAGGATGTTGTGCTGGGACCGTCTTTGGGACTAGGAAGGCTTTCCATGTCGACAGCAAGATCTTGGTCGTCTAGATTCGAAGGAGGGCGGACATTAACTCCGACCAACGATGCAGGAGGTCTTCCTAAGGTCAATTGAGCGCCGGATACAAACACAAATATGGCCCACCATGCTCGTCTTCGGATTTCCATTGTGAATGGACTCGAAGATGGCAAGAAGAATTCACGGTGAAGGCCAATTGCCAACGCCATGCTCCACCCAATTCCGATAAGTACAAAGCCTGAGTTAGGTTTGTTGCGCTTTTGGAGGTAGTTTGCCATAAGAACAAGGCCCTGGACGTAACTGAGAGATCCCTTCTCCAAGATTTCCATAGTTAGGCTTTGCCGTGCTTTCTTATAGAATGGAACATCGCTGTCAGATGCATCGGTCGCGCCGACAAAGGCTCCAATTGCAATAACAATGTTATGCAATAGTGGCCATGAGCCATCGCGAGGTTTGGCCAATGCTCCTATTCCGTCGTCAGCTACGCCCTCCGTATTCTGAGAGGACTCACCTGAGAGTCTTGCACGGAAGGTTCCTTCGTGAAGAATTGGATATGAGCTATGGTATATCTTGAAGTAATCGTCTATGTACCGTGCAATATCTCCTGCAGATGCTTCAGACGTGTTTCGGCTATCTGGGTCATCGAGTGGGAAAAGTGTTGGCTGATCAGCGGGGATATACAAATGCAGAGTTTGAAGGAATTTTAAAGCGGCGACGCCAGATTGAGGTCCAGTGTATCCGACCTTTCCCGGTTCCGTGATGAGTGACCCCATACCATCAGTCGTATTGTCAAAGTCTTGGGTTTCATCGAACTCGTAGTCTTCAGCGTTGCTCCATTCAGCCGGACTAGGATCATTATGTGGCTGATTGCTTGCTGGTCCGTATCTTGTCTCCGGAGCCTCTGAGAGCGTACGGGGACTTGAGCTGGGAGGTTGGTTTTGACCAGGTGATTCAATTCGCCGTATTGCATCTTGGATACTTAGGTCTGGTAGATGAACAGCCCAGGCCTTTTCCATTGATGATATTAATTTCTCAGCCTGGTTCAGGCGCCTGTTAACGTTGTCAGCACAGAACAACCCTGCAGTTTCCGCCCGTCTTGCCTTTGCAGGGTAGTCAGCGACTCCAAAACTGAGCTGTACCTGCACTCTTTTTTGTCCCTTGTACAATTGGCGCATTTGACTCCTCCTGAGCATCGCACCTTGCGACGTTTGCATTCATTGCAAGCTTGCGCCTTGCGAGACAAGGATAGCCTGTGTGGCGAGTCACGTTGTGGGCTGCTCATTGCAGATATCGTGAGTGACTTCGGCTTAGATGTACAAAGAGGAACACCGTTTGGTACATCTAGTCGTGATAGAGGTGGTAAGTCATTTGGTCACCGAATGATCAGTGAAGAAAATGTTGGTGGAGATACTTGACTGAAGGTGAGGGGCTGGTGTTGACTTGTGCCTCTACAAATAATTGCCATGAGATACCGGCCTAAGCCCGATTAGGTATCGGCTCTGCCATTAAAAGGAAATTCAAAGAGAGATATTAAGAAAGAAAAGAATAAGTGGTAATAAGAACTCTGTAAAAAAAATACCTCCGAGGGACGTATAGAGGTTGTGAAAAGGGTTATACTAGTTATCTATCGGATAGCATGTTCCGTTATGCCCAGCGCCAACTCGCTCATCTGTCCAGCCCAAGAAAGTTCCATACTCCTTGCACTTGCTTTTCCAATCAGTGTCATCAATTGAATCTCCATTGCAAGTCTCTCCATCAAATTTGGCCTTGATTGTGTCAGTTACGTCTCTACAAACTCAACAGAATACTGACATCATCCTTAAACTTCTTGCAGACTTCCTCAGTAATATCGGGGTTTGTCAACCACCAAGCATCACTGGCATTCTTGATGTGCAGACAGCAGTTGTGTTTATTGTCAGCCGTTGTCTCCTGCCTGTTCAGGTGCGTTAGTGAAGGTTTGGCCACATAGGAAGGGTAGAACATACGACTGGACAGCTCCAGCAACCAAGATTGAAAAAACAAGGGACTTGATGCTCAACATGATGATTTTTGTGCTAGAAATTTAATAGAGGTCTTTGGAAAGTACAAGAAGGGAATCCTATTGAGTATGCAGTAGAGGTAAAATAGCTATTTAATACTCCAGGTTAGACCATCTGTCATCCTAGTAATAATGCGGCCGTTATATCCTCTGCACTGACCACTTACTAAAGATATCCTCCAATCGGCTATAGTCCTGGTGACTTCCAAGGCTTTCTCTCCATATTTCATCTTACTCGATCCTACGCTGGCAAACTCTATGACGTTAACTCCCCATGACTTTCCTGGCGGAGTCATTGGATATGGGAGTTGCTGACCGCCAAATCAAACGTACCACGCGTCGTATTCCACCACACAGCATAAAGCATAAAGATAAACAACCGTTCAAAAATAAAAATTCATAAGACCAATGCGCAACAAGTGCGACTCCGTCCATCAATATGAACATACAATCAACGTTCAGGAGGTAGCGAAGCTTTTTAAATGGATTCCCGACCACTAGGAGGGTGAGCAACGGAATCTCGTGAAATGGCTACAGATTGCTTGTTGTCGTCGGCATTTCTAGCACGACCTTCAATTGAAGGCACAGCCATGAGAGCTAAAGACTTGATGTGGTTTGCCACGTGGAACGTAAGAAGACTGTGAATTTGAGACGCGTCCAATGTCTCCTTTTTGGTCTCAGGCAATATTTCGTCAGGTATACGCTCACAAAGCGGACAGACAAACTCCCCACGGGGCACGTACTTTTCTATCTCTGTACAATACGCATCTAGCTGGTATTTCGTAGGTAACTTCTTCAGGCTTGGATGCGATGCTGGATTCCGGAAATGCTGTCTCCATTCGCGCTCAGACTCAAAGACCGATGGGTTATCGTGGTCTATATCGCAAGTCCACGTCTTGGTGTGAACTCTTTGCATCCAATCTTTCGAATGGACTGACTCCATATGAGACTCCCATTCATGAAAGTGAACGAAAAAGTGGAGGGATTCCGAGCATTGGGGAAATATACAACTGTAAGGCTTGATGTCCTGGTCAACATGGCGTTTCCATTGCTCCTGATCCTCTTCCTCTGAGCCCTTTAGCTCCAATTCCATGAAGCAAAAAGGACATTGCATGCGTGTTGCTCTTGGAATGGCCTTAGGTAATATCGGATACTCGAACAAATCGTTCTGTGGCATGGAATTGGGACTCATTGGCATCGGCGTGGCTGGGCTCATAAGTGTGTGCATTTTTGCAGTAACTTGGGCTTCAAGATCTAGCGATGTAGCTTGAGTCGGGCCGGTTGCCGTTGTGGGGGGAAACACCCTTCTGTCTTTGATCTCAAAATCCGCTGGTATCTTGGGCTCCAGGTGACCATCCTCGTAGTCATTGGCCACTGATATGCCCTTATACCGTCGGTTGGCAGCCGACTGTATCAAGTAATGATGCTTCGTTAGCATCGAATCTCGTCGGGCGGCAATGGAATCTGCCAACTGTTGACAAAGGGCCTTTCGAGCGGCTGGAAACCTGTGACGCACTAATGATGCGATGTCTTTTCGAAACCATGTATCATCATCTATCATAATGGTAGACACTGAGTATTCCAAATGTTCAACAGGGATGTTTCTCATCAGGGCAGTGTGAGAATGAAGTCGACCCAAGGTGTCATTGACTGCCTCAGTTGCGTGCTCCCATTTTTTCAGAAGGGTGCGTTGAGCCTCTGATACAGGTTCCGCCATCTCAAGTGTCTCATCACTTATTGAGAAAGAAATTGCTTCGGGTTTTTGGTCAACTGGAAGATGTCAATACGAGTTCCAATCAGCTAATGACCTCTAAGGTCAATTCCTTCGAGGTTTGATGGAGGACCTACTGCGATGTAAATTTCGCAAGATCCCCTCTAGCGACGTAGTAACCATTTCAGAAACAAATTTGAGATCCCTTACTTTTTCGTCGAGAGAGGAATCCAGCAACGAGAGAGCATGCGTCTCTTTAGCCCAGTCCAAGAACCTATGTCGCAATCCGTAAAATGTATCGACTCTCAGCGGCTTCTTTGGCCGACCTGTACTGCGGTCCTTCGGCACAATCACCTTTGTCAGAAGGGCGTAATCATATTCTTCCACAATGCGATGGAAGGATTCAAGACATTAATGCGCATTGTTAGATATGGAAGTCGGTCTCTCGTCTATGTTCAGTCAGCCTGAGGATCAGGTAGACTATTCGGCAGGTTGCCTTTTTGTCGAGTAGTTTATTGGGAATATTTGTGAATGTGGTATTGTCGAAAGCTTGATGATACAGCAAGTTTAGAGCTTTTCAATTGACCTAAAGGATAGAGTAGGTTAGAATAGCTTGGGGTGAGTGATAACCTTAGTGGCAGGAGCATGTAACGTCAAGCACCACCCAACCAAGCTAGGGGCAATATTGCAAGGTGTAATCATAATTCTTTGTTACGCACAAACACCAGAGCACCCAACGTAAAAAGCTAAAACTATTCATGCTTTTAAGACCAGTCTCATGTACCGAAATTCTTTATTCTTGATTCATAATGGCTTACCACCTCAATACCCTTACTACATAGTAGATCCATCCTCTTACTAGCTCATCATAACACCAGCGCTTGCACCACCATCCAACAGGCCAGAGACAAAAGAGATCCATAGGGGGCCAGGTTATCGTTATACCATTACAGGTCTTTTTCCCGTTGATTCTCAGACCACATTTTCCCAACAGATTGCACTTATAAAGCATTATTATCTAGATAAATAAATATAGCTGGCTATCCATACTCACTTATTACTACCTAACAAACCCATTAAATCCGAACGGACCGTGTGCAGTGGCTTTTCAGGAGCGTCAAAATTTTCAATCTGGCCAGGGCAGGGAATTCTGTTTTGTGCTCCAACAGTTTGGATCGTGATAGCAGCTGCCATGTACGCCCTCGTGAATGCGTTCTTGCGGTAATGGTTAGAACTGGTGTGAAAGACCCATTATGATGTAAGACATAACTTGCATCAGTGGTATCTTTGACCTTAAGATTCTTCTTTAAGGGGTGTCACAAAATAAATAATGCACAAGGGAGTGTAGATCATGGACCTCTCGGCGGTACTAGAGTGCAAGACTGATTTCTAAACTGTATCCATGCATATCCCACAAGCCATATTCTTTGTTATCCAGTTGAGGGGCAATAGATTCGCTAGTCCCTTTCTTTTTTTCGCCGGTGCACTAACTTGCAGACCTTTTTAGAAACCCTCAAATCTTCATCAATCCTTTATACATTTCGCATCTAAGTTTACTGGTAAGAGTTCAGGATACAAAAGTCATTAACACCATCAATAAGCAAGACAGGCCATAGTTGTCCGTCCATTATTAATCCAAATCAACAAATTATATATACTAGTATCTTTGTGCTGACAACAACAAGTTCGTTCATATTCGGAAATGTTTACTCAACAAAATAACAAAATTTCCAGGTTCAACCTTTGTGCCCAACACTACTTGACTGTTGTCCAAAGTACAGGATAACTCCGTGCCAGACCCATATGGTCCTCCCCACCAATAATAGCCTTGGTTTCCAAAACCTGATGCTGAGATTCGACTTGTCTTATTCCATCGCGTGATGAAGGCGTTTGGACTGGAATAGGCAGTGGCTCAGACAGTGGAAGACCCTTTGAGCATTTCGATCTTCGCAGGAAAGAGGACCAAACCCGTTCTTGGTAGCAAACCACCAGGCCTCATTGGTGTCATTTCCTTATCACCAATCGGTGGTAAGGAAGGTAAGTTTTAGACCACGGTTACCATCCCTCTTGCACTCCCAATCCCGAGTCCAGCAGTTCAGATTATCATAGATGCCATTGCAAAATGCATCCCCGGCGACTTCCTCTCCAATGTCCTTTCCAGTAATTGTCCATCTGTCCAAGTTTTGTCCGGGCGGGTCGCCGCCATTGACAGGCCGCAAGTCGCATTTCTGATCCCAAGCCAGAGCGGTAGGAAGAGCGAGAGCTAGTACGGTTGAAAGTCTCATGGTTGGAATTGGTGGTTGTTGGTGAGATTGTGTTGTGGAATGAGGATGAGAAGTAAGTTTGATTGCCTGTAAGCTGAAGAGTAAGTAGCTTGCTTTTCTGTTCTCTCTATTGTCCTTGAAATACACGGCAGACTTTATAGTCAAGCAGAGTCCGTCTTGCCTCTCCAATCAATCAAGATTAATTCCCGCTTTGTTTAATCAAAGCCGATGGAATGCTCGCGTAAAGGTTATGTCTACACCAGTCCACCTCTGACGTCTATGAGTTGATCTTAAATCCTTTGATCAGTACTGAACTTCGTACGGATTATACCATTGGGTTTCCTCTAAAGAAAATGTCATCCGAAATTCTAGACACCGAGTATCACTACGTTATAAATTCAGTATAGATATCCACTTAATTCTAATTATACATCCTTGCATAGGTAAACATGCATTAGCGCCCCAAAACCGAGCCATTAGGATTAAGCTGACGTCAGCTGTTTGCCGCTGAATGTAGTTAAAATGGTCGAGACGCCCGCTGCTCTTGCGGGTTTCTCTTGTCAACCCGTCATCTACAGCCCACTGTCCCGATTCACTTAAGGAAACATGCCACCAAAATCGGGCCTCTATCATGACATCTCTCTACCCTCTGTCGGCAATGTCGCACGTCGTCTCCGCCAAAAGATTAAAGAGCGACTTGAACACGATGCAATATACAATACAGTTCTTTGCAAACTCTGCCGGCGCATGCTCATCGAATGGTATACGACAGGGCTGAACTATTACCCTCGAGACATGCACACTTCGTGGCATAGTTTTTGTGAAGCATTGAACACAGACTGTCAGCTCTGCTGGAAAATATGGCGTAGGATCAGGCCCACACCGTTTGCAAATGCCCGGGATTTCAAATCTGAAGGCTTTGCAACTAGGTCATATTCTACCCCTTGTGATGGACTGTATCTTGTGGCCCGTGGAACCAACCTTGAGAACCCTGGCTCACAAATAGATACTGGCTTGAACATAAAAGTAATCCCAGGTAAGAGCTTGTTGATTCATGCATAGCTGAGGTTCTCATTAAATAAATCATATCAAACCAGATGGCATAACATACTAACTAGGCTGGCAGACACTACTGAATTACATCAACTGGAAGAGAATCCCTTATCACCAATGATAGTCACCCGCCTCCTCGAATGGATAGATACGTGTCATCAGCACCACACTTCTTGCAACCTCCGAGATCATACATGGTCCAGCCTTGGTTTGAAAAACACTGTTCCAACACGACTTCTAGACCTTAGTAAACCTTGACGCTGGTCCTTGAGAGTGACCGGCAAAGAGACTGGCTCGTACTCAAAGTATGCCGCACTCAGCCACCGGTGGAGGGAGAACATGCCCAAACTGAAGATGGAGACGTTCCAGCAGTATTGTTCTGGGCAAGCGGATGAGAAACTTCCAAAAGATTATCAGGACGTTATTAAACTCTGCCGAGCGCTTTCCATTCACTATCTCTGGATCGACTCCTTATGCATCTTTCAAGACTCCCCCGAAGACTTTCGCAAAGAAGCCGCGACCATGGCCGAAGTCTATTCCAACGCCCTGCTGACCGTTAATATCTGTTGGTCGTCAGAGTCAGCTGGTTGCTTAGGGCCACGAAACGTCCGAACCATTATCCCTGAAAACATCATCCGCCTCAAAATGAACCATCGAAGTCCTCCAGACCCGACTCTATCAGCCTGCCACGGTGATGCTAAACCAGCGTTCAGTGTATCCGGACCTTCAGAGTGGTCAATAGCTGTTGAAAATGCTCCGATAAATAATCGAGGATGGGTATTCCAAGAACGGCGCCTTGCTTCAAGGATTGTCTTCATAGGAAACGAAGAGTTATATTGGCAATGCAGTGAAACAAAGGCTTCTGAGAATTCGGATTTCTCATCCGATACAGTTGACAGTTTTTCCAAAACGTTCTTGGATCTTCAACCAAATGATTACCTCACCACGTTCTGGCCTCAAATCATCGAGCATTATACGCTGCTAGGCCTTACGTTTCAGGAGGATAGGCTTGTTGCCTTGTCGGCCATCGCAAAGCTGACGGCACTCCAAACCGGGAACCAATACCTCGCCGGGCTATGGAAACAACGGCTGCTAATTGATCTGCTTTGGAAGCCCGCTGACTTAGTTCATGGTAAGCCGCGAGTACCGCATATAGCTCGTATGAACTGCGCACCAAGTTGGTCGTGGGGTTCGTGTCCTGCGCCCGTTATAATGGAGAATCTGACTCTTGAGAACTGGGGATTCAAACCCCAGAGTGTGAACTATGAGCTAATACCAGGAATGTATCCCCTGATGTACCTAAAGGAAAACAAAGTCATTCAGGAGGGCGACGATATATTCGGTCAGGTTAAATCAGCTAGCTTGGACATATTCTGCTTGCTAATACCTGTCCAGCCCGCTAAAGAAGCGGGCTGGGATTGGCGTATCGTGCCCTACAAGATGTCCCCCATAGGGTTTTCTCTAGCCTCTGTGAACGATAGGAGACAGGAAAGGCCGGCAACGGAACACAAACCATATTTTCGGCATATGCTGACGCTTCACGGGTACGTGAATCTCAGTTCAGCATACGATGCTACGTCACCATGTTTCCTTGTACCAATTCTCGTCGACCTCCAGACGGGTCCGCCTGATGGCTCAGCGCAAACTCACGCGTTAATAATACAACCAATCCGGGCCCAAGCGAGCCGTGATAGGTCCGGTGCTCCAGTTCAAGAGTATATACGGATCGGCACATTTCACCTTGGTGGTAATTGGGATAATGACAGGTTCCAGTTTCGACGGCTGGTACTAAGCACGCTTTGGAGACAGCTCAAGTTGGCACAGGACTCGACAGGCGGCTCGGATGTGACGGGCGCATTCGAAGACGCACTTTGTAATCGCTTGGACCATTGTCCATTTGCCATCGATCAGGAGCGTATTTCCTTTGACAGACGCGGCTTTATCGTGCCTTTACCCGCACCCATGCTGGATGGACAGAGTATTACTCGCTTGGACGCAGGGTCATATTTTGAAGCGGAGTGGTCCACGATAAGGCTAGTGTAGCACTATGAGCACGTTAAACGATATGATTTACAAAACAAAACTACTTATGCTGTAAACTCTGCGTATATCGTCTTATTTCAAGATGCACGTGGGTATATGGCTATTGCTGTGAGCACTTTGAAATGTTAATAAAGTATGTTTGTAAGGTATAGCTTAGAACTTAACACAAAAGGTATGTAGTAAAGGACCAGAGAAGCAAGCCATCGTTCGTTTGGTAAATTTGGATATTATGTATCCAGTCAGTCTGGGCCTATTGTGAGTTCATGAGAATCTTCAAAGTATCTTGATGACTGAATTTAGAACGCAGGTCAGAATGGACAGCCGTGGCGATTAGGCTCACATACCAAGGAGTTTCTATTTGCGCCGCGGACCTCAGCGGCGCAGCACAGCAAGACAGCGCTACGCTGTATGCGGCAACTTCTCGGATCTTGGACTGAGAAAGTGTGGGTAATTCGGCCTGCAAGGGCCCGGGGTCAAATAAGGATAACGACAGGGGCTCCCCGATCTTTCTTCGTCATACAACCTGTGTGTCACAGCAGTCTTGGTGAAATGATGTGACAGATCTAGCCGTTGTGGTTCTACAGCTTTGGTTCCTGGGTGGCCGTCTTCTCTCCAACCTATCGCTTCTTTGGCCACCCGATCTGCATTCCAGTTGCCTTGAATTCCTCTTTGCACAGGAGCCCATCTGACCTCGGTGTCTAGACCTTGTGTTTGAAGTTTGTTGATCTGTTGCGTGATGCTCTGAAGCAGGTATGCGCCAGATTAGCTCTCAGCCAATCTGGCCATGATGGAATAGTTATAGCCTCACGACATAGTAGAATGATACTACTAAGACGTGTAGGCCAGGAAGCCCGACCAAAGACGAGGCGTAAAGCTATTCTACATTGGAATACCGAGTTTGCAAAAGTGTCAGTGATTAAAGAAAGCTCATAACGCGATGTTCAAGATCACACAACTGGCCAAGACCGCCACAGCAGTTAAGAATCTGGAAATAAAAAGCCTATGTCACCAGCTTCATTTTGATCCTTTACCGATATTAAAATGACATCCTTTGTCAATTATTCGTCGGTGATGAAGTTTATCTTATACATTATCTGCCCAACTTCAATACCGTAAAAGCCGCTCTCTTTATATTTCTTTTAATGATGATATCCTCTATATTACTATTCATTTGCAACTACAATAGAGCTGTACAACGGATGTATCATGGTATGTGATATACCACCACCTACTCGATTGAGAAGGGCCTTGAACGTATTATGAACTTCTCCTTTGAGCGATATAAGAGCGTGCCTAACTTGTGCTACTGGGAAATTCTGAGGCCGACCCGGCTTTGCGTGTTTTTCGAGTGTTTCCTCGTTTTTCTAGCTTTGGAATGTATTATGGCCAGTTCCTGGTGGGCACTTCGCTTCACGCGCGACATCCAAGAAGGGTCTTCCTGTCTTTACCTCGCGAACGATAAGAGCCCTGACTATATCGTCTATTTCTTGACTTGGCAGGCGAGTAATTCATGATTCATATGTAATCCTAAGTCCTGAACTTTCTATTCGCCGGAGTTTTGGATGATTTATGAAAAAGAGGGTGTTGCGTCGTGAGGCGGTGGTTGACTGGATGGTGATCTGCGTTCGGTTTTTTCTGGCCACTTATCTTAC
The DNA here is from genome assembly GCA_030772735.1 of Fusarium sp. MBC 181. Lineage (NCBI taxonomy): Eukaryota > Fungi > Ascomycota > Sordariomycetes > Hypocreales > Nectriaceae > Fusarium > Fusarium sp. MBC 181. The sequence goes on along the minus strand of JAPHDB010000132.1, from coordinate 117,463 downwards.
CTCTGTGTCTTATCTCAGCGACCTTCCTCAGTACGAAGTTCCTGGTACTTGAGAGGACTTTGGGAGTCTGACGGTAGCCGTAAGTTTCCAAGTCCGTCTTTGGCCGCCTCGTATCCTGTAGCCAAGTAGTCCGCTTTCCCTCCTATAGACAATGAACCACTTAATGCTAAGTACACATGTTGCCCCATCCAGGACGTCAACGCCGGTGGACCGGCGTATATGCGTAGAAATCCGACAATGACACCAGATATTCCAATAACCAAGAATATGTATGCCGCCGCAAGGTAGGAACCCGTGGCTTCCGAGGTACGAAATCCAGCATAGTAGGGATATTCGATATCGCCGTAATAGTTCCAATCAGCCCAGAACGTATCCTCAGGCCCGAACGGTTGCACGCCTGATGGAACCACTCCAATGGTTGGATACTTATCGTCGTTCATAACTGAGTATACCGCGGCCGTCATCATAGCCCGCACGAAAACACTAACGCCTTCGAACACCGATGTCTCTTCGCTGTCAATGACCGCATCAACCCAGCTCTGGAAATGCATCATGGCAGTGCTCTTAAACTCAGGTGCAGTGTAGTTGTTTGAGAATATCGTCAAAGAACCTGAGTTGATATTGTCGCTATACCTTTCTGCTAACCGAGAGCAGTCGCCACCCGAAACAAATCTCTGAATCTCTGCAACAGCGTAATATAGGTTGTACGTCAAGCGGCGCGCTATGACCTTGCTCTCTGAGCTCTGGCTATCCTCGGAAGTACCGTTGTACCAAGGCCCGAAGCTTGCCCACTGAATTTGGATCTCGCCTGGGCCATTTGCCCGATAGTCGACCACAGCGCGATCTGACTTGGCAGTCTTGTTGAACCAATTCCTGTTGGATGTTTGGATGCGACTCCACCCAGTGTGGTTCGAAGACATCGTGAAGGAACCTTCATCTTCTGTCAAGTTGGCCACCAATACAATCTCGCGAGAGACTACGCGCCCTTCATCGAGAAGGTGGAAGGTGCCTGTACAATTTGCCAGACTAGTCATGGTAATATTGTGTGGTGGATGATTGAAATCGATACTCTTGAGGTGGTCATGGAAGAAGCCGCGACTGTTGTTGCTTTGCGGTGCATCGCCTAACCACGGACTAGGCGTACCAGCGTTGAGCGCCTGTAATGGGGTAAGGCTGACTTTAAACTGTTCTTGATTCAGGTTCTCGACGGTAATGATTTCCACTTGAGAAATTCCAAACTTGTAGCCAATCGATGCCGCAATGCTCAGCAATGACAAAAGGTAGCGTAGAGTTATGAAGCCAGGAAAGCCGCGTAGGCCATAAACCAGTGGAGCCCGGGGTTGTGAGTTAAGGTAACGGCTATAACAGAGTCCAGCCTCACGCCTCGATTGGCGACTTGACCACCAGTCAAAAAGATGGAAATAAGCCTCTCGAAAGCCATATGCGAGGAGTCCAAAACCGACACCAACAATAGCTAGCCAGGTCTGGATGCTGAGCTGGGAGCCGCATCGAAAGCGGCGCTGTGTCGAAAAACGGGCACGGTCCTTCAACTCTGGGGCAGAGATTGCGTTCACTCCAATTAATATCAGGGTTACACCTCCGAAGAAAAGTGCAAGAAGAGAAGGAGGTCCCAGAAGCCGAAGTTGTGAGAAGACTCTCATTTTAGGCGGGGCTAGCGCTTTCAATGTCTCCTCCCAGATATGAATGGGATAACGGAAATCAAAATGGAAGAATTAAGCCGTTTATAGTCCACAAGCGAGTCCGAATGGAGTTGAGTCACGACATGTGGTACATGAGGCTTAGAAGACTTCAGCCACTCGAAGGATCGGGTGTAGCTGAGCTATAAATAGGCCATGTAGATAACCCTTTTGGTGACATAACCATTTTAGTGTAATTTGCTAGAACAATAAGCAACAAACTAGGAGCCAACAAAATCCAGGAAGTCGCTTGGAAAGAATTCTCCGAGGTGGAAACAAGGGTCAAGGCTCTGTCGCCTGCTGAGCCTTGGGAGCCTCTGTAAGTAAGCACAGTCGGCCCACATCCAAGGGTTTACCGGGTTGGTTATTGCTGACTAATTCTCCACTGCTCCATAAACCCCTCATCATACCATGTCCCGTAAGACGAACAATTTTCTCCCCACTACAACTTGGTTATGTCCATTATTGCTTCAAACACCTCTGTGTGTGACATAGGTCATCGCGCAAACCATGGAAGCACTTGGAGCTGCTGTGAACATCCTCTCAGTCATCGACTTGTCGGCCAAGGTGGGGTTGCTATGCCTTGAATATGCCAAGGAAGTCAAAAATGCTCAAACTGAGATCGCACGGCTTCATAAAGAAGCCGTTGATTTGGAAAAGGCCTTGAGCGATATACAACCGTTACTTGAAGGTGCACATAAAGAAAAGCTCAAAAGTTCTCAACGATTGAACGGTGCGCTGAAAGACAGTGTTATGCAACTCCAAATGTTAGAAAAGAGACTTCATGCTTCGACGTCTCGCAAAGCAATGAGCAGAATCGGTCTTCGCGCTCTCAAATGGCCTTTCGAGAGTAAAGAAGTAGATCTCTTCATCAGTAACCTAAAGAAGAACACAGAAATGATCATACTTAGTTTGCAAGTTGATCAAACGTTAGTCACAATGTATACCTCCAACATTGCTTCAAATGCTAAACACATCGTTAGGGCCCTTCTTCTTGAGATTAACTCTGGCTTGCCATCTCTTGATCAAAAATGGGTATTGAGCAGACTTGAGATAGCTGTGGGGGCATCTTTTGACTCACAAGCCGAGGAACACAACCCAACTTGCCTGCCGAATACTCGGGTTGACCTTCTTAACCAGATATCCGAGTGGGTTAAGGATTCCAACTCACACGAGCTATTCTGGCTCAACGGTATGGCAGGCACTGGAAAGTCTACAGTAGCTCGAACACTCGCCCAGTCGTTTGCTCAATCCGGTCATCTCGGTGCCAGTTTCTTCTTCAAGAGAGGAGAGTTCGACCGGGATGGCTTGTCAAAGTTTGTTTCCACCATATGTGCGCAGTTGGTTGAGAACCGACCTGCTCTCGCTTTACATACTAAAGCCACCATCGATTCTGATCCTCATATTTTCGACAAGACTACACGAGAGCAATTCTCTAAATTGATTGCGCAAGCTTTCTCTTCTACCACTGAAGTCCCCCAGAACTCAAACCCTATTGTCATCATCATCGACGCCCTTGATGAATGTGTTCGGCAAGAAGATGTTGAATTGGTCATTCATTTGCTCTCCCATCTCGAGTCTTCGCGTATAAAGGTGTTGCTTACAAGCAGGCCTGAACTACACATTCGAAGAAGCTTCAATTTAGTTCAAGCAACATACAATAGTTTTACCTTGCACGAAATACCTCGCCCCACCATTGGTCACGACATTTCCATTTTTCTGAGCCATGAGCTAGCCAAAATCAGGATAGATTACAACCTTGGTGTATCCAAAGATCGAGAGCTACCACCAGGTTGGCCCGGTGAGCTCAAAGTCCAGACACTTACAGAGATGGCCGTTCCTCTTTTTATCTTCGCCGCCACTATATGTCGTTTCCTCGCCGATCGGAGATTAGGAAGTCCCGATGACGAGCTTGAAGAGGTCTTACAATATCAAGCAGAAAGTTGGACATCACAGCTTGATGCAACATATCTGCCAATTTTGAACAAGCTATTGTCTGGACTAGGGGCTAAGCAAAAGGAAAAGGTTATTCACCGATTTAGAGAAACTATAGGCTCGATTATAATTCTCAGAAGCCCCCTTTCAAGGTCTGCTCTTAGGCGTATGCTTGAGCTGTCTCAGGATGTTCTCGATGGACAGTTGGACATGCTTAACTCAGTTCTAGACGTTCCGCGAGACGATTCTCCCGTGAGGATATTCCATGCCTCCTTCCGCGACTTTTTGATCGACCCAGAAAAGAGAGGCAGCTGGTTTTGGATAGATACGAAACAAGCCCACCGTCATATAGCCTTGCGCTGTTTGGATCTGATGGAAACAAACCTGCGAAAGGATATCTGTAACATCAACAGACATGGGACCAGCCGTTTTTCAATTCAGCAGCAAGTCATTGACGTGTGTTTTCCGTTAGAAGTACGGTATGCTTGCTTATACTGGGCTTATCATATGCGTCAAGCAGGGATGATACCTGAAGATGATGGAGACGTCCATAGATACCTGTCCCGACATTTCCTGCATTGGCTGGAAGCCTTGAGCTTGACTGGGCTTAGCTCGTGGGGTCCAAAAATCATTCAAGACTTGCAATCAATCCTTCCAGTAAGCACCCATACAAAGAACGCTCTGCTGATGTTGTGCTGACCAAAGCCCAAGTTGGAAGGAAGCACAAACCTGGCACAACTTTTACAAGACGCTATGCGGCTGATTCTTGCTAATCTGCCAATCATCGACTCTCACCCTCTTCAACTATACTCGTCCGTTCTGGCATTTGCACCGAAGAACAGTATCATACGACAGCTTTTCCAACACCACATGCTGGAACTCTTCTCACTCGTACCGGAAACTCAAGAAGATTGGGATAGATGTCTCCAGGTCTTAGAAGGTCACAACAACTGGGTAACGTGCGTCTCTTTTTCTGAAGACTCCAAAATTCTGGCATCTGGTTCCAACGATGGAATTGTCCGCCTTTGGCTCGTCGATAGTGGCCAGTGTTTGTGGGAGCTTCAGGGCCATGAACGACCCATAGTATCTGTGGCATTCTCACAAGAATCCAGACTATTGGCATCCGTGTCCGAAGATGGTGATGCCCAGCTTTGGTCTGTTGACAGTGGGAAATGCATCAAGGAACTCAACAGACATGACGACTCGGTGACTTCTGTTGCGTTTTCGTTTGACTCTAATCTTATAACTTGTACTCGCCAAGATCAGACTGTGATGCTCCGGGATACTGGCGACGAAGGGCCTTCACAAGTTTATCAAGGACACGAAGGCTGGGTAACAAATGTGATTCTATCACCGCGATCTGGACTAGCGGCATCTTGCTCCGATAATGTTGTCCATATATGGCAAATTGCCAATGGCCAGCTATTATGGGACCTCCGTGGACACACTGATGTGGTCACATTGATTTCGTTCTCTCGTGACTCAACGTTGTTGGCAACATCCTCTTACGACAAAACTGTGCGGGTCTGGCGAGTCGACAACGGTGACTGTGTCCAGATATTCAGACACGAGGCTACAGTGAGAGCCTTGACATTTTTTCCTTCTTCAAGACTTTTGGCTACGGCCATATACAGCGAGATACAGGTTTGGGACATAGCCAATGGCGAATGTATCCAAGAGCTCAGCGGTCACCTTCATTGGATAACACACGTCACCTTTTCACCGGATTCGAAGCTTATGGCAAGTGCATCCGAGGATGAGACTGTACGGCTGTGGCAGGTCGATGACGGTGAGAAAATTCGAAATTCGAATAGTTCCGATGGATTCATATTACCATGGACTGTCTCATCTGACCGAGCGCTTATAGCATCGATCGCAAATGATACTGTGCAGCTTTGGCGCACTGACAATGGCGAATGTACACAGAGTCTGAAAGGACACAACGACTCCATCTTATCAGTCTCATTCTCCCCCGACACGAGGCTTATAGCATCCTCTTCTTATGATGGTACTGTCCGGCTATGGAACGTCGATACCGGCGAGTGTACACAGACGCTCGAAGGACATGTACGTTTTGCAACGTCAATGGCCTTCTCGACAGATTCCAAACGACTAGCAACCAGCTCGTGGGAAGAGTTCGTTCGACTGTGGGACATTGACAGCGGTATTTGTATGCAAATCCTCGAGGGCCATACCCAATCTGTTACTGCGGTGGTGTTTTCGTCCGATTCGAAATTGATAGCGTCCTCTTCTCACGACAGATCCGTCCGGCTGTGGCAGGTAGATAATGGTCGGTGTATACGAATATTGGAAGGTAACATGGGCCCAACCACCTCAGTTGCCTTTACTTTTGACTCAACGTTAGTCGCATTGGCTTCTTCTTCTGACAGCTCGGTATCAGTTTGGCGGGTTGACAATGGCGAGTGCTTAAAAAGATACACATGTGATGCTAATCGTGTCAAGTCGATTGCATTCGCCGCCGATTTGACGCTTCTGGCATGCATCTCAGATTCTGGGACCATCATAGTGTGGCAAAATGAAGACAGCCAGCCCATGCAGGAAATAACTGTCAGCGCTTCACCGTCACATCTTGAGTTTGAGCCTGGAAATGATCATATAATGACAGACACTGGTTCTATCTGTATTCACGCCCCGATATTTTCAGAAGAGAGTACTACACACGCACCAACTCCCTATTCCTGTGGATATCATATGAGCGGTGATCGATGCTGGCTCATGTGGCAAGAAAGCAAAGTTCTTTGGCTACCGGTCTCATATCGTGCTCGCCGCTCGATAGTACTTGGATCTACGGTTGCAATTAGTTCTACGTCGGGAAAACTCGTCATATTTAGGCTTCCTGATGGAGAGCCCCCACGATGAAAACACACATTCTCTCGGCATACAGGCTTCCAAGGCATCTAGCTTGTAAGATAGAGTGATGAGACCCGATTGATTTATAGTAGAATAAAAGGTCGAAGTTCAAGTTTAAGGGAAGCAAGTAATATAACATTTGTTATGTCACAAACAAGCTAAAGTGATTCTCCGGAAGATGGAAACGACATTGGCGCACAACGGGTATTCTCCTACTCCGTGCTGTTTATATTGCGACGTAGTGCTGGGTGAAAATATTTCGTATGAAACTAAGTTGTTCATTATTGAGATGAGACTTCTTCTCGGGTTTATATCTTCAGACTAGTTCATCTAGGACTTGAAATCTTAAACCTAAGACCTTCGTGCTAACGATCTGAAACCTGGAGGGAAGGGGAATACTCGGATTTTCCAACAAGGAAAAGAATTGGGGCTTTCTTTTGTGTAGAGCTGTTCAATGCGGAGGAATTGTAAATAACTTACAGTTCCTACTGGCCCTATGAGATCCGTTATCACGGGTTTATAAACTCTATCTATATCATGTATAAGGGAGTCTCGGGGCCCATGGCCCCCGGACGACAGATACATATACAAACATAAACCAGATGGGTAGATAGATGACCCATCTTGAAGCCAGGGACAAGCGTCTTAGGCTGACTCATTCACCGCTTATTTTGTTTCCAACCCAATCTTCTGACCGACCAAGTTGTTTTGAATGGTAGGGTATAACAGGGCAAATCAGAGGGTGGTAAAATGTGATAGACTGGAAAAGAGATGGCTCTACTTGGTAATGGCCTGTTCTGATACCTTCAGCTTCATATTACCAATCATCGATTGGCAGTCCTTCGTGTGTGGAATCATACCCAATGGACCACGGCAGCTACGTCAACGAGGCATCGTTGTGTAGCGCTTACGCGTTTCCGTGTTTTGACTTTCGGATCATTTCGATGGCAATGTGGACGCCCAAATTTCACTATAAAAGAGCACCAGGTTGTATGGGGAAGTTTCTCGGATCATATAATGGAAAATGTAGGCAACTTACATATTTAGATCTATCGAATCACTGGCCAAACAGATGTAAGGACAGGGGAGATGCTGGAGTAGGAGTGAGCCGCACTAAGCCCGGTCTGGCAAGTTCTCGGACAGCGCTGTAAGTGAATCATGTGCGGATCAACGTTATTACCTCATATCTTCTTCCTAAATCGGATTCGAGTTCCGGCAGGGTTACAGCAACTGCGTCGTAGTCGCCACAGAATCCGTAAGCTCGGACGTCCTCAGCCTCTTTGCTGCGGGTGATTCTATGACCAAGTGCAACAACCCAGGCATCGCGATTAACATTCTTTCTCCCCTTTCGGTAGCAGGGCGTGAGCAGGTGGGTCGCGGTCGGGCTGTATCCTTAGAACCAACTACTCTAAAGCAGTCTGTTACGGTTCGTAAGTGCACAGCCACACCTTGCAGCCAAACAGTTTTCACCCACCTTGCGCACCGCCATCCCGAAATAGTGCATCTATCCCATGCTTCGCGGTTGGGTCAGTGTTTTGGGGGCTTATCTGGTACTCGGTGGGGTAGCTGGAGCACTGCTTTTGGAAACGGGTACCTGTCGCAACAGCGGAAGCCCGATCGATGATAATCTTCAGGCCCCCTCGCTGCCGCTGTGGGCTGACAACAATCTAGACCTCAGTAGGATAAATTACTCCATTTATCGCTGACATGGTTGTAAGCATCCTCGGTATTGTCGCAAGTCTCATGCACCTCCTCTCGGACCTCCACCTCGGACTTTGTGGAGTGTGAGCACAATCGACCATTTATAAGCATCGGAGAGATTAGAATGGCTGTTTGTCGGATTCTGCAATCGTTTGATTTGCATCGTTGCCTAGCTTGACGGAGTTAAGTGGAAAAGTATAAAAAAAGTAATAATTTTGGATTTCCACGAAGCTTAAAATTTCTCAACCTTCTCTACACCTATTCAAAATCACCAAGATCTTTAAACTATATCTATTGCAAAATTGAGCCTCCCAGCGACGTCACTATGACTATTATCAACCTTCCTGGCGTCGCCTTGGTAACTGGAGCGAGTACGACAATTCCTACCTAGAAAATTCAAATCCGTAACTAACAGAAATATCAAGGCAAGGGTATCGGACGTGCTACCACACTTGCCTTTGCTGTAGCTGGTGTGAAAGGTATTGTGCTATCTGCCCGAAACAAAGCTGAGCTTCAAGATACGGCCGCCAAAGCTAAAGCAGTCGCCACCAATCCGGATTTCGACACACTGATTGTACTTTGCGATATTTCTCGTGAGAAGGACATCGTCGACCTGGTGGCTCAAGCTGTTGAGAAGTTTAGCAAAATCGATTATGCAGTCAACAATGCAGGGGTACGTACGCTGCTATTAGTATATTCTCCTTTGTGACTCGGAGGCTGTCATTTTTGCTTATAGATACCGTTGTTTTGACCAAAATGCTGATTTTCTATTACAGCTGATTGCACAAAAGTTCATTCCATTCGTAAATATCTCGACTGAGGAGATGGACGAATTAGCCAATGTTAACGCGCGGGGCAGCTTTCTCTGTACGAGAGAAGAGATTAAAGTTATGCTGAAGCAACCACGCAAAGACCTCCAGGGTCTCACTGATATCGCCCGCGAAGCTGAGCGTGGTTGTATCGTCAACGTATCCTCTGAGTTTGCTCTCGGTGGAATGCCTTTTGGCGGGTCCTATGGCCATACGACCTGGAGTCGCCTTGGTATGACCAAGACAGCAGGTAAGTGTTGACCTCTGCCACCTTCATTGAATAGCTTGCCCTTGTTCTTTTGAGTGAGATGAATCCAGCTGACCAGCCCTTATCTGAAGCTCTCGAGTACGCGGCTGAAGGAATTCGCGTGAACAGCCTTCTAGCAGGCTATACTGTCACGGATGGCTTCATGGCCCACCCCGATGCCACGGCAGAACTTGGGGCTTCTCTAACCACTAGGAACCCGATGAAGAGACTTGCCACTTCAGGGGAGGTGGCTGACGCTATCATATTTCTTTGCAGCCCCCTTGCTCGATACATCACTGGTCATGGTCTTGCAGTTGAAGGCGGACATACTTCAGGCTTTGCGTAAACGAACATGGATGGAGAATGTTTTCCCTGTACATTAGGTCTCTAGCTACCAACCGAAATACCGCAACGCAGGAAATTATACTTCATTAGTGTCACTGGGTCTGCTGGTTCAAAAGGTGAGTACTGATTAGGAAGCTTTGAATGCATAAAGTTGTACCAAGGACTCAAGAAGCCGGAGCAGTGGTGTGAAAGCTGACCCAAGCGTAACGGCATATATGATAGATAATAGTGAGGGCAACCATAAAAGACGGAGCCAAAAGAACAAAATTGGCTACTAGGGACGGAGCTGACCACTTTTAGCCAAGTACGAAAACCAAGGTTTCCTCTAATAAGGGTTAATAAGGGTCCGTTATGGGAAGTTTAACCTAGAGAGCAGGTTTTCCAGCCGCGCTTAGGTGTCGGCCGTGCCCATTATATCTATGCAAGGAACGCAGCTATCTCGCAGTGATGGGTAGCGCTGAGAGTGGGTGGTATAGAACCCCGTGTTTTGATATGCCTACTCGAAATTATGAATTCAGTGGGACTACTTCATCCCAAATCTCCATGCTATTATCCAAAGCGTTGTGGCGTCTGACAAATATTAAGCGCATCGAGCGGCTGTTTTCCCTCTCCACTAGAATCTCAGAGATACGGCATTGCTCGGGAATGCCAAATTCAGCAGCCGCGTCATCTGGCTCAGCATTGGGTCCATCGGCTTTTGGTACCGCAATATTGTTCGCACTCCTCGCTGTAGTTCCTTCTGTGCAATGCAACGGCGGTTCTGCGGGTCCCGGCTCGAACTCGGGATGTTGTGAGAACCTGCTTTGCGGTTTTTGATGTTGGTTAGAAATTCGGACTGCAGCCATCTCCATTTTCACCCAGCGTGACGCCAGGTATGCCGTGAAGCTTGCGCTCGAAATGTTCTCTTGGCGCTTGCTATATTTGAATAGTAGTTCCACAGCCGCATTCCTGACGCGCGAATGTCGGCACTTCGCTGCAATAAATAACAAGAACATGATAACGCCGCTCTCGAATGAAAAGTCAATCTTGTTCTCGTCGTGTCTCATAAAGGGAAGGCTCCATTCGGCGGTGCGTATGTTGCTCTTCGTATTCCGCATCGTGGAAGACTGCTCTGGTGGCTTCTTACAAGCCCCTGACTTGGTAACATCAAGATATGCCGTGCAGAAAGGCAGCATGGCGCTAAAATGGCCTACATAGGCATCATATTCAGTCTCATTCTCTGCAAAGACAGTGGAGGCCCAGATAATTGATGCATGGTACAGCATCTGCACTAGTATCACGGAAGGGGCCCAGAGGAAAGCATCCTGCTTCTTCGTGGCCGCAAGCACTGAAAATGCAGAGTGCCAGGAGGATAACCGAGAAAGGATGGCCTGCTGCTCTGCCCTAGAGACAGCAAGATCTTCATAGACCGCTGCCTCTGGTTCATCCAGATTAGGGGCTCGATAAGAAAAGTCGGTTGCTAGTGTCTGGTCTTTTCGCTGTCGATTCAATTTATACAAGTGACGGAATCGCAGGCACCTATCAAGGATGGGGTAGAAGGCATCACGAGCTTCGTATCCGGAACGAAACACTGCTGGTACCTCGACATATGGGTTTAAAGCGTCAGGAATGGGCATAGGTAGTGCACCAAACACGTATGACGCCAAGCAGGATCTAATGAAGACCGGGGCAACAGCCTGGCGAATCAGGTCATGCTGGGAACTGGCCAATGAGGTGCTGTTGTGGAGCAACTTGCGCCCTTGCAAGAGATACATGAACGAGTGTTGCCTGTTAACCTGCATATATTCCATGCAAACAAACAAAGCACACAAGAGCAAGGGAACAAAGGGTTCATGTTGGTCCTCATCGTTCAGCTGCTGCCTCAATAGCGAGATGGCCTTGTTATATTGCTGCAGCGCGAACACCTGTTTCTTGCTAAGCTTGTCCTGGCTTACTGGGGGACCGTCGTGAGCGACAGCCTCGTGCAAACTGCCGACAGCTAGGATGGCATGCCTCACTGAAAGGCGCGTATGAGCAAGCCTCAGGGCCATTACCGTCCACAAACTAGAGTCGTGGTCGGACGCCAGGTGCGGGGCAGTGACGAACTGGTAGAACTGGAATGACCGCTGTTCATCGGGCCCATTCAGCTGTGGCAAGGAATCCAGGGCCAAGATTGGCAACATCAACTCGGTGCGCCTGTCATCGTAGCTTTTTGTCCGACGACCAAGGTAGCTATAGCCACTACATAAGCGGCCAGATCTAGTGCATCTTTGGCATGCAGGCTGTGTCTCATCGCTGCAAAAGGATTTTAGATCAGGAGCCGCTGCCTCCAGGCACGTCAACGTACCCATATCTCAACTTCAAAAGTTAGACGTACCATTTTATCTTGCGTACCCTGAGGGACTAGTAGTTAGTGGCGCTGCGCAGCATCACCCAGACAGGGCTTCTGATCTGTCGTGGTACTTACTTGCAAGTTATGCAGCCTATTTCTCATGGAGCTAATTAGCGAGCTTCCCTTGTCACATATGCAGGTCGAGCGGGATGATTACCTGTTCGAACCTTGGAACCTTTGCGACGGGAGCTGGTCTGCTGGGGGTCTCTAGGGTTAAGCGTTGAGTTGTCGTGGGCAATCATGTTGACTTGGTAGTGCTGCACTAAGCATGGGACGCAGCAGGTGCGGACTAGGAGAAGGAAAAGGCTCGCGTTATTGGGGCTCGGAGAACCCGAGCGGTGGCTTGATTAAATATGGGTTTGGTTTTTAGTGGGGACTAGCAACTACATGCGACTTAGCACATGAGATGTGGATTTGCTTTGTGCCACCCCTAACTCATATTGTAAGCAAGTGTTAAAATCTCCGTGTCTGGCCAATCATGATCAGGTGCGAGAAGATGCCACAAAGGGTTTAGCGCTACCCCAGTTCCACCTCAGGTCATCCTGGGGAAACAGGTATCCTCTCTTATGACACTATTTAGGATAAAAATAGGGTGGGCCGACCTGGCTCGGTCAGACTTCAACGGCTTCGCTTCAGGTAGATAGGTTACTCATCTCTTTGCAAGCCCATGAGCGCGATGGGTACTCGCCCCGGATCCGAGCTTATCAGCACCTGAGTTGGAGAAACGACGAAGGGGCGCCTTCCGCTGCCGCTAACGCTCAACGGCTTGCAAACATATGGTCAAGGATACCCCTGCCCGGTGCTTAGATATGATTGGGTCCGTTCGAACAATTGAACTTAGGGTCGTAGTTCTTCACTCTTGGACAATATCGTTGCTTGAATAGCCGCGATTCGAGGACTTCTTTCCACAGGGTAAGCGGGCTGACAACGTTAACTATTTCATAGTTGCGACACTGAGTTACCGCTGTGTGAAACCCAGTATTAATCTTTACTTAATAGAAAATCTCTTGTATAGGGATTTTAAAGCCCTCAAACTGTTACAGAAGATGCAAAGCACGAGCGAAGGGGATTTCATCAACCTAGTTCAGTCGGGAATCTGTGTTTATGTTAAAATACTGAGTGTAGAAAAAGAAAAGATTTTAATTCCATGGAACCTGCTCGTAATGCAGCGATAGCTGGTATCTTTGAAACGGTTGCAACATGTCTCAGGCCGATATGTTCGGGATTTTTACTACTAGCTTTAAATATATGGGTACTAGAATAATGTTCTCATAACGTTAATTTAGTATATACCTTTGCCAAGACATCTGCAACTCCTGTTTAAGAGTAATATTAATGTTCCAATTTGATGCAAAAATGCTCCCTAATGGTCTTATACTTAACTGCTAAGATCTTGCTACTGAAGATCTGGTTCTGTGTCACAGACTGCTAGCATTGCCGAGATACAACACACATCAGGAAGAGCCGCGTCTTGGCAACGGCCCTTTTGGGGTCAGTTGGCACAGTTCCGGCAGCCGAATACCCGTCTTTAGATGGATGGGTGCTGCACTACGTATCTACCGACCTATCTTGTTCCGATTTCTGCTCCGCTTGGCATATTACCATCAAGATACCTACCATTTCCTTTTTTCTTTTTTGGAAACAGTTCAACTGCAACAACATTCAGTATGATATCTTAATTGGCCATATCTGTATTGGACCGGCATTGACATGGTACCAGGCACTCGCGACTAAACTCTCATGGCTCCATAATCTAGAACAACGGCTATAGTTGACTTCCTCATCGATACAGCACCAACTGAAGGTTTCGTTGCTGCCAACAACCCCGACATCTGTACCTTTGCTTTGGCCTTCAATCTGGCCGAAGGGCAACTCACAGGAGTGTCAGAGATTCAGCTCATTCGCTAGAACGGTCGCGGATAATTCGTTTGTTGTCAATCAATTTAGTTGCTACTACAACACAGCTGCTACTCCTACATACATACAACTGCAAGTGCAGCTCTCTTTTCCTATCGCCTCTATGTCACAAGTCCAGTTAGCAGCGCTACCCCTAGCATTCCCTCTACAGCGCTTAATTTAGGCTTGTAATCAAACTTAATCTGGCGCTTGGCTTTTGTGAGTTTAGTAAAATGCGCCGGCGGCTTCATGTTATTATTTTCTTATCCCAACGAATGAAAACGCACCAATCAATTAGTCGCACCAGGCTACAATTAATCGTTAAAGCGTAGAATCGATAGTTTACATCTCTAGGCTAGAAGGACCTGCGCTACGATATGTGTGATGAAATTAAATTACAGAAGATAGGAGTAAAGAGTAATTACTATAAGATCAGTTATATAATGCCAAGTCTTGTCCTTTGACCCTTTCGGTTTTAACCTTTTTCTTTTCATCCACAAGCGAAAAGACCATGAGATTCTCTCAGCCAGCCTTTCAGCTTTTGGCGCTGTGCCAACTCGCTGCAGCTTCACCATGCAAGCCTTCATCGTCAGGCTCTTCTCTTGTCACTACAACCACTGCAATGGAGTCCTCGACAACGGTGTCAGCGGAAAGTGGCTCATCCACCGCTACTCTTTCAGACGCTGAAACAGCATCCGAGTCTACCACCCTGGTGTCAACATCAGGCGCTGAGCCCACGTCTACGCTTGAGGCAACAAAAGATATAACAACCTTGCCAGACGAAACGACCACCAACGAGATCTCAAACACTGAGCCTACAACCACAGTTGAAGCAACTACAACAACCGTACTAGAGGAGCCAACTACGACCTTCGTGTCCACTACGGTCGAGCCTACTACGACAACTGCTGAAGCTTCCACCACTACAACATCTTTCCCCCAAGGTCCACCCAGCCTTATCATCAACGGTGGATTTGAGGATGGAACCACTAGCCCATGGGTCAGGGTCCGTCCACAGGGAACCCTAGATGTTACCACCTCCAATGTGCATTCCGGCAACCACGCTGGCCACTACACCGGACGGGCACCATCATCTGTCCCTGACACACTGGGCATAAAACAGGACATATCCGCGTCAACCCTCGAGGCTTATAAATCCTACAAGCTATCACTCTGGTACACCCTCTTACAATCAGATTGCTTCGGCCCATCCCTGTCGTGTGGCGCTGGATGGGAAACCTTCTACCCACCAACCCGGTTGGCTCGAGGTGCAGGTTTTTCTCAGGTGGAAGTAACGTGTTCTTGGACGCAGGAACAGTTGAATGATGGACCTTTTATAAAGATTGAGGGAAGTTGCTTCAGTCTTGAGATGACCATCGATGATGTTGTTTTAGAAGCAATTGTATAGGGGAAACATATTATGAAACCAAGTCTTGGGGATTACCCCTGTTCGTATATTCAATAGCTTAGGTACCTAACCAGTAGTTCTTGTATCGAGCAATCCTTTCAATGCATAGATATTGCATTCTTAACTGCCTTAAACAGAAGATCGATAATGAGATCTTAAAACTCAAGCTTGAAATATCATTTCTGTTCTTCCCTCTCACTCTGCCCCCAAAAGCAACACAGAGTATTGTCGGCGATCAATTAGCCTAACTCTTGCCTAGTTCTACCTCGTTATAATGTTGTGACTTGTTCAGAAACTGAATCATCTGCCCAGAGTGCTATGGTCTCAACTTCCCATACTAGATTCAACCGCATTCAAATT
Source organism: Fusarium sp. MBC 181 (assembly GCA_030772735.1). Lineage (NCBI taxonomy): Eukaryota > Fungi > Ascomycota > Sordariomycetes > Hypocreales > Nectriaceae > Fusarium > Fusarium sp. MBC 181. The sequence continues at coordinate 101,823 of JAPHDB010000132.1, read as the reverse complement.
GACAACAGACTAAAAAGCAACCCTTCTATATGAAAAGACAAATACTCCAGTGCCAGCTCCAATCCCTAGGCTTACAGCCACGCTTGCAACCAATTGATCGTCTTTAACAGATGTAAACTAGTCCCTACTAGAAAATGGATCTGCATCGATTTCTCTATGACTTCTATCAAGATCCTCCACTTGACCAATCCAGCGTATCTGCTTGCGAGCATTCTCCCGCAGCTCTATGCCCAGCTGTATCAAATCCTGACGTATTCTAATTACGGTCTCATCATCCGCAAAATCTAACTTCGATTCTGTACTCTCTTGCTCTCCTCTGTCTATCAGGTTCGGACCTTGTGTTTGCAGGTCATCAGATGGCGTTGTGGCTGTTAGAGCTACCTCACTCTCTTCTGTAGTTAACAGCGCGGGGTAGTCCTTGGAATGAGAATGAACTCTGCTGGTCAATGTCGTTTTATCGCCTGTGACGTTATTTGAGGTTTTCCGTTTTCTCTTTTGTCGATTCGATGAGGAGGTGTTGCTTGATGTGTGTCTGTCGGAAGATTTCGGAGGTTCTGAGTCCTGGTAGAATTCATGCTTAGTAGGGGCAGAAATCGTGGTCTTGGCGGTTGAAGTTGTTGAGCGTGGACCCTGCGACTGTTTGTGTGGGGCTTGGCTTTTTGTCATTTTAAAATCTCCGATAGGCTATATCTTCAACCTGTGATTCTAAATTGAGTTTGTTTGCGTCTAGAGGACTTGTGCTGGAATGGGTTTCTATCTACTGTAAAGCTGGTAGTAGTTGAAGTAAATTGAGAATTGCGGTGAAAACCTGTGGAAGGGGGATGATGGCCCTTCTTGACATTGTATTTGGCAGTCTTGGTTGCAAAACAATATTCCAATTCTTCCAACATTTAACAGTAAGCACGGAGCACACCGTCTTTGCTACTGCTCGCAATTTGATGTCATCCGATATCATCCGATGGTCTCGAACTTTAAGAAATCTGTAAGGCAAGGCCTCCATGACATGAGATCCGAAAAACAGCGGCATCTGGGCCTTGGTCGCGGCAATCGTAGAGATGTGGTTGGTCCGGATATGACATTTTGTGGCTCTGCCGTTTTCTTTTTATTGCAGAGGGGTGTCACAAGTCATGTTGAATAGATGATTGTTGATTCTAGACTGGTCGAATGTGCCAATGGAGGTCCGAGCAAGCTGATTGGCTGACATGTTGTTCCGGGCGCAGCCACCCGGAGCATTTAAACCTGACTGCCGGAACATTTAGAACGGGGCCGACGTCTTGCCTAAAACAGTAAGTCGGTCAGCGGAGCGGGAATACATAATTGCGGTTGAAAAACAGTAGGGTAAGCTGGGAGAATACACGACAATGATGATTTGGAATGGGTTTTCGTCATTGCGTCAGCCGTCAAAAACATCGGAATGGCCGAAAGAGCACGTAAACCGCAAAGGCACCTACCATAGCCATTCTTTTGCTCTTTAATGGAGTCGTACGTCACCACTTGGAAAGGTTTTTCCAATGTGACAGACCTGCGGGAATTTGCGAAGATTTTCGGAGTCTCTCTGGCCTTCCAGCGATCTCACTTTTGTGAAATGCAGTGGAACTTATACCACCACGGAGTGAGAGGTTTTAAGCATTGATGCCAGAAACTCTTTTGTGGAGAACGAAGATCCTAGCGATATGTGCAGAGGTTAAACGTTTGACAGTTGAGATACCGTATATGCTGAGGCAATTAAGGGCGACTTGAGATTCAATCAGAGAGCAGTGCTGATCAGAATGATCACTTCAACAGGGTCGATCGCGGGCATGTGATGTATTTATAGAGAGCGTGACTAGCTCCCCTCACGGGAGCAGTGTCATGCTCAATTTAAGTATATACATCTCCGCGGAGCCAGGCTTACAGAAACTAATACTCGATTTTTATCTATATTGACTTTATGACTACCAAGTCTTCAGCTTTTTGATATATTCAGTAGTGATATTAATATTTTCTACCTGTCCTTAAGACAGTCAATTGTTTCCTATTAGGTGGCAATAATGTATGAGGAAATTCAATCTCCGATTGTAGAACCGTAACATTTACTATATTCCCCTCTGTTTCCATGTATCTGAAAATGAACCCAACCTCGTTAGGCGCTCCTCCATTGGCCTTGACCGCTAGACAGCAGTTGTTGATCAGTCGCCCGCTGCGCCTTGCTATCTCACGCACACCGGAGATACTATATTTCGACGTCAGACGTACTCCAAGCTTACCATAATTCGGAAGGATCGACAAGATAGATACTTGTGCCTTATCTCTACATGTCTTTGGGTCTATATTAATGCTCTTGAAAAATTCGCTTCCTCTTTTTCAAACCATTTACCACTTTCACCTATATGGCAAAATGGCTTCTGAACTAGAAAATGGAAAAGTGAATGAACCTACCGAGACTACACCGTTGATGGACTCTTACCAGCGTGCCATCCCACCGTCAACAAACAACGCCCAAAAGTCTATTCCTTACAATGACTATCACACTATCGATTGGCTCCACGATCTCATAAAAAATAACCAAAGCCACGACATTTCCACTTTGCACGGCCGCCGCGGAATCCGCCGGCGCGTTTCTGAACTTTGGGACGCCTCGCAGGGCTGGGTCGCAGCATTTACCATTGGCCTTCTCACAGCATGTGTTGCGGCTGTTGTGGACATTAGTGTTGAGACAGCAGCGGATTGGAAAGACGGATATTGTACCAGAAACGTCTTTCTTAACCGTCGTTCATGCTGCGCTTATGAAGAAACTTGCCAGGACTGGAAACCATGGACAGAGAGCTATGTTCCTGCATACGCCATTTACGTGAGTATGTCTTTGGCGTTTGGGATTATTGCTGGGATTGTCACTATGACTACAAAGTCAACGTTGAAGTCTGTTGATCCTGAAGACGGAAAGTCGAACACCAAAAATGCAGAACACGCTCCAAGATCTGGTGGCAAGATCATGTATATGGCAGCAGGAAGTGGCATACCCGAGATCAAAACAGTTCTCTCCGGCTTTTCCATCCCTCACCTTTTCGACCTCAAAGTCCTTATCGTCAAAGCCGTTGGAGCTACCTTCGCTGTCGCCACTGGCATGTGTCTAGGCAAGGAAGGACCATTCGTACACATCTCAGCTTGTGTAGGATACCTCGTCACCATCTGCTTTCCCAAGTACGCCAACAATCAGCGGAAGCTGAGGGAGATGCTCAGTGTAGCCTGTTCAGCCGGATTGTCTGTTGCCTTTGGTGCTCCCATTGGCGGTGTTCTGTTTAGCTATGAGGAGATCAGCACTCACTTCCCTCGTCGAGTTCTCTGGCGAAGTTGTCTTTGCTCTGTTGTAGCGGCGGCAGTCCTGAAAGAACTCAATCCTACTGGAACAGGCAAGCTTGTTCTCTTCGAGACGAATTACGGCATCAACTATGATGCTCTTCACTATTTTGTCTTTATTATCCTTGGTATTTGCGGTGGTGTGTTTGGTGGAGTTTTCTGCCGAGCCAACTTCCTCTGGGCCAAGTCATTCCGAAAGATATCTATCATCAAGAATAGTCCTGTCTTTGAGCTGGCGCTCGTGACACTGGTCACCGCAGTTCTTCAATTCCCCAACGTCTTGATCAGAGAAACTGGAGATATTGTCATGCAGCGCCTTTTGGTTGACTGCAATGACATCGAAGAGGACTGGATCTGCCAACAGGAAGCTAAAATTACTGGCAAGGGAACATACTACGCGTGGCTCATCTCTGGAACATTCGTCAAGCTCCTTCTAACAACCATCACTTTTGGTTGCAAGGTTCCCTCTGGTATCATTATCCCCGCGATGGACGCCGGTGCCCTTTTCGGTCGGACGGTCGGCCAGCTTGTTCCCGATATCTCACCGGGTGTCTTCGCCATGGTTGGGTCAGCGGCGTTTCTAGCTGGAGTCAGCAGGATGACTGTCAGTTTGGCTGTCATCATGTTTGAACTCACAGGAGAGGTCAACTTCATCCCTCCCTTCATGATTGCTATCCTTACTGCCAAGTGGGTAGCTGATGCTATCAGCGCTGATGGTGTTTATGATTTGGCTCAGCATCTGCAGGGACACCCGTTCTTGGACGCCGAGGGTGCTATCAAGAGAGTCAGAGAGTTTCGGGACGATAATGGTAGTGCGACGGTAGATACTCTCCTGCCTTCAAAGGATACCGTCGAGGACGCGATTGTATCTGTTGGACCTAACTATCGTGTTGCCACGTCAGTCCTTCGAAGTAAACTGTCCAAACTTCAGCACAAGGGCTGTACTGATTCGGGACTTTTATTCGTCCACGAATCGGGGATTTGCCATGGATATATCTCTCAGTACAAACTGGATACCGTACTCCAGTCGATTGAGAAAAGAGATGATATCCTGGAGCCTTCTGAGGTACATGTTTTAGAAGGCAACCTAGCGCAGGCTATCGACAAGAGCTTCATAACTGTCCCGTCCAAGGCACCTCTGGAGTATGCAGTAGAGCTCCTTGGAAAGTTGGGCGTCTGCTATCTGGTCGTTACTCAGGAGGATACAGCTAAAGTATTGGGAATCATTTCAACCAAGCACCTACTGGCATTCTTAGATAGACTCAGGTAGCTGTATGATGAATAATGATATATAAAACTTTCAGCAGTTGGGGAGAGTTTACAGAGCATTATAGTCCTTGGGGAACATAAGATTACCTGTTCTACAATAGTGGAGATGGCGTCATTTTTCATTTGCTGACATTACTGCTACTGAGCATGCGGAACCATGTAACCTATTCCCGGAGGTACATGTTATATCCTTAACTATAAAAATGTCGCAATCGGTATAGATAGACATTCGCGTGTATGTTGCAATAGGCCTTGCATATTGCACCTGAGAGACCTGCCAATGGGATGTGAATGAATTGATCCATGCCATTCTGTGCTCATATGACGTGATCTTAGGGTAGTATTGTAAAGAGGAGATAATGATATATCTAGATGCCTCATCTGCTGTTGAGAAGGCCAACGTTCAAAGGTTTGAATTCATACCAAGAAACTTAATTACTCTGCACAAAATGGCTCCTGCACCAATTGACCCCAGCATCACGGATGTCGCCCCGCCCATCAAGGACAGTCTCGGCTTACCGGACGCTGCCAAGCAACGTCTCGAGAAATCTGGCGTGGACCTTTCTCAAGGATATCCATACCGTCCATCTCGTCCATTGTACTTAGATGATGTGTACAAGATTCGCGACAAGCCTCGTGATCACGTTGACGCAGGTGCGCGAGCTGACAAGTCAAAAAATAGCCTTCTCTCCGCTGCGACAAAGGTCACTGATCTCACGGCGTATATCGGAACTGAGATCGAGGGCTTGCAGCTAAAGGACCTTACCAATCAGCAGCGCGATGAACTTGCTCTTTTGATTGCCGAGAGAAGTGTTGTTTTCTTCAGAGACCAGGATCTCTCGCCACAGCAGCAGAAGGAACTCGGCGAATGGTATGGAGAAGTTGAAGTTCATGTGAGTAACGATATCACCAATAAATACTGTAGTCGGAGATTAACAATGATAAAAGCCCCAGGTGCCTCAGGTTCCAGGCCTGCCAGGTGTGAGTGTTCTCTGGCCAGATCTTCAAGCGACAGAGCGCCCTGCGAGTTTCCGCCAGCCAGGAGGAGCGTCTCGTTGGCACACAGACTTGGTCCACGAGAGACAGCCGGCAGGTATCACACACCTCCATAACGACACTGTTCCCTCCGTTGGTGGTGATACACTATGGGCCTCTGGCTACGCAGCCTACGAAAAGCTCTCACCAGGATTTCGAAAGATCATCGATGGTCGCTTGGCTGTTTACAAGTCAGCGCACCCATATCTTGACCGCGATCATCCTGAACAGGGTCCCAAGTATGTTGAAAGAGTCCATCCTTTGGTCAGGGTCCACCCTGCTACAGGTTGGAAGGCTCTTTGGGTAAACCGGGCGATGACGGATAGGATCGTCGGTCTTGACAAGGCGGAGAGCGATGTCATTCTCAACTATCTGTATGATGTTTACGAGACGAATGTCGACATACAGGTCCGATTTAAGTGGACGCCTAGAACCTCAGCGCTCTGGGATAACCGGTGAGTATTCCGTTGATCCTCAAGTATGTGGCGCATGCTAATTGTTACAGCATTACTATTCATAATGCTAGTTGGGACTACAGCGGCAGAGAGCCACGACATGGTACCCGGGTAACGTCGCTGGCCGAGAAGCCTTATTTCGATGCATCTGCACCCACCCGAAGAGAGGCACTTGGTCTCCTGGGTGAGAGTGAGAAGAAGGAACTCGAGGTGTCGGAATGAAGTAGAATATAGCGTCTATAGTGTTGCATCAACAGGTAATACATCTTGCTAAGAAGCAGAATGTGATGTTAATACCGATGTGTATAAGTTACCATTTATTGACCCGCTCAATTGACTTTACATTTCCAGTCAGGTTTGATAGGCGATGATAACTCTGTGATAGCATCATGGAGCTACTGTGACATTTACCAGCCATTCAGGCCATGAATCAAAAGATTCTGCTCCTTAATCTCTTCAACACGGCCCTTCAGTTCATCGACGTCCCAATTTGTCCAAAGGAATCTGCCCTTGAGCGCGTCTGCATCCTTAGAACCAGCTAACCATACACAGTACGATGCCGGCAGGCCTAAAAAGAATGTTAAAGTAGCTCCAAATCTGAAAAGGTAAGAAACCTACTAATTTCATCAACAGCAGGAATGCCACTTTTGGCTTGCATCGCAGTCTCAACAGCTCCAGGTTGAATACTGAAGGTTCGCAGATCGGGATTTTCGTGTTGGACGTACTCCATAATCTTTGCAAAAGCAAGCTTAGATCCCGAATAGGCTGAGTATCCTGGGAGGTAGGGAAGATGTCCAGCTCCAGAACTGATATTGATAATTGTGTCACTGGCTCTGCTCTGCTTTAAGAATTGCTTGACGACGATGAGAGCTCCCTTGACATTAACTTCAAAGGTCTTCCAGTAGTCATCGAGGTCTGAGTCTGACACAGAAACATGGTCATCAAGGTAGCCAGCATTCTGGATCAAAATATCGATATGGCCAAATACTTCAGCGGCCCGTTTGAAAGCCGCCGCAACACTATCCGCCTCTGTAACATCGGCCGTGGTGTAGTGAAAAGTCGTTTTGCTATCTGTAGACCCTTGCAAATTCTTCAGTTCGCTGACTGAATCTTGCAAGGTGGACTCGTTTCTTCCAGCAAGGAATATGCCTTTGGCCCCAGCAGTGAGGAAGGACTTGGCAATTTGGCGACCAATGCCTGAGCCGCCGCCTGTGATGAAGACTATTTTACCATCTGCTGAAAGTTCAGGGTTCCTCTCGTCGATAGCAGGATAGGTCTTGTGACGAAGGGTCGGAACAAAGTTAGCTGTGTGATAGCCCATAGCTGCAGGTACTCTGAGAATATAAGTTGGTTGATGATGTATTTATTTGTTGTTGAGTAGAAAAGATAGGAATTGAATGCTTTTGTCTATCAGATTTTATGGGGACGATATCTCAATAAATCTGCGGTGTTGACCCCCGCTGGCTTGGCTTCTACAACTGTCTTAGTTCTGAAGGGCAAAAGCCCTGGTATTACGCAAGTTTCTTGTGAAGCGAGCGACATCCATAAAATATCCATCTCTGAAGGATTTAGTCGATATGATGCGCGTGATATTTATCCACATACGTTATGTTGAAACAAGCCTATAACGCGAATCCGTATCCTGACCAACAGGGTAACCCAACGAGGCGCGAAAGATCCACCGCCCTGTGGAAATCGATTTTGACAAGAGCCAATACAATTTGTAGAAGTCTCCACAATCTGACATGGGTAAATGCACTCACTTGAAATATAACACTTTAAACTATCTCATTCCGAATGTAACTGCTGATATAACTAATGCCTTCTCTCGACATAGTGACAGGTCAACGGGCATTCCTACTGGCTGAGTCTATTAGAAACTCTAAATTCGTAGACCCCTGCAACGATATAAGGCACCATCTTGCAAACACTACTAGCCTCTGGTGTTAAAGTGAGGCCGCCCCGCCATTTAAGCTCACCCTTTTTGATAGTCCTCCATGCCGTCAAGAGCAAGAGTTGAGTAGAGTAATGCTTCAACATGGGATTCTTAGAATTGACCAATTGACTATAGACATATTTTACTTGTATTGTGGACTCTATGAACTGTATCCTACTTGAACTGATGCTCATTTGAGACCACTGATGTCTTTCTGCGACATCTTGTTCGCCCCTCAATCGATCTTATGCTACGTACAGCTCACCCAAGCCTAAATTAATACCGATTACACAGCTTGCCATATGCGTCATCTAGATACCGGCGATATAAATCTACTCAACTTACTCTTCCCGTTTTGATCCTAGTGGGTGGAGATCCCCATACACAGGTTAATGTAGGAATTTGCCTTAGTATCCATTGACGCAGCTGCTGTCTAGTGACAGAAGAACCAACCATGGACAACAGATCATGAAATATGCTTCAATCAAGACCCGCGTGCTTATCAAAAGTCGATTTAAGCTGAAATCACAGAACATGCGTCTCAATGTCTAAGAAAAAGTAGCTTCTGAGTCTTGTTGTTGATCATTTCCCTTTTGGTATTAGGCTAAAGGTATGTCTCAGGCCATATAGTTTACCTCGGCAACTTGCTAAGATTCGTATCCCAGAGAAGTAAAAAGCATAACAGAACAGGCCAGATTGAAATAGTCTCAGCATTGGAAGACGCATTTGAATACATGCAAGCTGGAAACAAATGACGTGATATATCCGCTTCTCACGCAGATCAGGTCGCCGGTGTATAAAGGTTCATGAATCTGCCGCTCTCCTCAAACACAAATTATCAATCACACAACATCAAACTGCATACCCACACTTGTTACCATGGCGCCATCCGAGTTTAGCATTCGCCTTCAGAAAGGTAACTATCGTTTGTTTACAGTACGCGCCACAAAGCTAATAGCACCAGGAATCACCGGAGGATTTGCCCCACCTACACCAAGCATGATCATCATTATTGATGCCAGTACTGACAATCTGAGAATATCAGTTGCAAGACGCGAGCCTGGTACCCCAGACTTAGCGCAGGAAGCTACCAACACAGTCGCAATCGCGGACCATGAGGCTGTCATCGATGAGCTGCATAGTATTTTGAAGCAATTGCCTACGGAGCAACCTCCCGGTAGTGAAGACATATACGGGCTGGACACTAGTATCGCTTGGCAAAGCGATGATCTAGAATGGTGCAATGGTGGCCCTCAAGGCTGCGGTGGCGGCGAAAGCTATGTACACGCTGATGGGGAGCAAAAGAAGAACTTTAAGAGGGCGATTGAGATTATCGAAAAAGTCGCTGGTGAGACTTAAAGTCGATATTCCATCAGCGGTATCGCAGACATCAATTCAACGAATCGTTACTTATAATCTTCTCATTAGGTTATATTCCAAGCGACATGCGGGAGCCAAGTGTGTTTACTAGGCTTGATATCGCTAACAAGACTATTGTGACGCCGTACATAGTAAGACCGGGTCGACGTGAAACTTGATAATGGTGGCTTGCTGAGAAATGAGGGGTTGCTGAGACAGTCCATAGCAAGGCCGGCATAGCTGCGCAGCTGTAGATTTGCTGTATAATGAATGGCTGTACAGTTCATGGGAATAGCTGCCAGCGGTTTATACCAGCCTTTCTTTTCTCCGAGCTAAGGAAATAGAGATGATGCCAGCGGAACAGCTGGAGGCTGAGCCTCCACTACCTTCTGAGACACGGTTTGTGATGAACTGTCAAATATGAAGCTAGGCGCTATTAATGCAAGGAGAGCGATAGATCAGTTCACGGCTACACAAAGCGCTTGGCACTAGTGGCGGGCCAGACGGAACGGAACGGCCCCTCAGAAGGCCTAAACCTACTTGGTCTTGACGAAGAGGCCAGAATAGTAACAACTGCACAATAAAAAATGGTCGTTGATACCAAAGTTTGTTTTGTCTTGTATCTAGATAGAATAATGAACACCAACGCTATTCTACATTACTAACAATCCTGGCTAAATAGGTAGTTATTGAATATGTGCTTTGGCTGCTATTGATAGCAACTGGTTGATGGACTTGAAGGGCGGACAAGAGGTTTCTGCTGGGAGATTTCTAGCCTACCTGAACCGGCCAGAGACAGGCTTCGACCAGGAGGTTGATCACTGTTTCACAGGCTGTTTTAAAGGCCTCAAACAATTCAAGTCTCTACTACACCATCTCAAGGATTGAGCTTTGCAGGAGAGATCGACCATTTCTTGATGAAATTCTTGATAAAATCTTTGAGGCCCAATGGTCGGAAGAGACGTAGAGACACTCTTTTTCAAATGCCATGTACAGGACCCCGACGTCATTCTTCTTCACTAACTTTACCGAAAACATCAAGGGAAAATTGGCCAAGATTATTATTATCCTCCAAGGAAGGGTTGTTGCTTTCAAAGGTGAAGAGGCATCTATCAAACCTTTTTCAAACCACTCTGGACGCGACTCGAACGAGAAAGAATCTGCTCTTTATCCTTTTCTCTAGCGTCGAGGTGTATATCACACTCACGTTATGATTGGGTGGAAGGACATGTGGCTGGGAAAAGGCCTGCGAGACCTTCTCGAGATTGTAAGGCCAGTCATGCCTTTTATGAAAGGTCGTGTCGCTCAACGCGTCGGGGTCACATCAACACGACAAATGATACATAGTACCCGTAGTTATCCTCTACTCTCCGTCTCTCCTATATTCGCGGACTTGCATTCGTCCATCACACGTACACTCACTCTCATCAATGATATATCAAAGAATTGATGTTGAGCATAGCTTGTTAACAATTCGATTTGCGTAGCAGATATCACACGCCATATCACGTATCTTGCTCGCTGGTTCACAAGCAGATTTGGATTCAAACATACTACGTCGAACCAAATTCCGCTATATTCCACGCAGCTTATGCTTATGTGAGATAGAAATGTGGCTGACTGAAGCAAATGGCTAAGGTGCGGGGTAGCTTTCCCGTCTCTAGCCCAGATCCCGTAATGTCTCACTAACAGGAACAAAACGGCGAGCTGCATAGATCACATTCTTCTACTCCTCTTATTACAGGTCGATCGGCACTTATTTGCAGAAAGCTCCGGTCCAGACTCAAGCCATGTCTTTCTTTTTAACAGCTAGGTGTACTCTAAATCACATGCCGCCAGTTCCAGGTCGAGATACAAAAGAAGGCTCCCAAGTGGAATTATCACTCCAAGCAATCTATGTATAAGTTTCAGCTTATAACGTATACAGTATCTAATTCGGTTAAGATTTAATATTAAGATACAACACTGTTACAACTTAAATGAATTGTACGTTTCTACTGTGCAATATTTACGCTTTGAAGTACATCAGAGAGGGGTTTACAGGATGGTTTACCGGTGCGAACTCTCTCAGTCAGCCAGCCACTCTTGATCGGCATCCCGTTCGAGAAACGCCAATCAGCTCGCCACTCAACGTCCTGCAAGTCAGCCGCAGCCCCTGATCACGACTGCGATTCCGAGGCATCTAAAACTGTTGAGACATCTGCAGCCACTTTGTGCGCTCCCAACAAAATCCCATTATAATCTATTACACAGGAGGAACAATAAAGTTGATTGCGCATTTGCTGAAGTCATTAATGGCAAAGAAAAGGCCCCAAGTCTGTCTAGGGACCATCGGGTTGAATACGAGAGTTCTAACGCCGAAGCTCAAACGCGGCCCGATTGGGGACTAGCTCTACGCCTCTCTGCATCGACAGGCCTTTCTTGGTATAGCTTGAAGATCTGCTGGCTAGCCTTCGTAGGTCAATCGGACGCAAACAAACGGTAGCACTAAGTTATTTTCAATCCAATAGCTTCATGCTTCTCGGGGTCGTGGGCAGAAAAGGCGGTCACGGGCTTGAGACAAAATGCAATAAGTGCACCAATTATTGATTCACCTTTGAAAGCTTCATGAGCTGTCCTGCAAGCCCGAGACACTATCGCAGAATTGTACTTCAGCCGCACGCCATTTGTGGCAGATGTAGAACATGGAGAATAATGCAGATTTAGTACGGGATGGATTGTGTCTACTTGGGTATAAAAAGGTATATGAATCACAGAGTTCTCAGACGCTTCAACGCCGCCATCGAGTCTACCATTACCACTCTTAACAATTTCGCATTGTGTCAACATGTCTACCCAGAACTTGAAGCCCCACTTCAAGCCTTACCAACCTAAAGAAGGCGAGGATTATCTCGTGGAAGGCATCAAACTCAAAGATGGCGGTAAGGAGACTGTGTCGCTCAACGTTATAATCTCTAACCCTCGAGTCAGAAAAACCGCAAATTCGTCAAGAGCTGCGAGACCTCGCCAAAGATAAGAAAGCCTTTGAGCTTTTCTTGCTTGGTCTTTGGCAGTTTCAATTGGTTCCTCAGGACCAACTCCTGTCGTACTACCAGATCGCTGGTAAGACGTTCTAAAGCCTTGGGATGATAACGATCTAACATTATCAGGAATTCACGGACTGCCTTATGAGGCATGGCCCAAGGAAGATCCGCTGCAGCGCAAGCTTGCTAGAACTGATAAATTCGGTAGTGGAGGCGGAGGTTTCTGCACTCATTCGTCTATCTTGTTCCTTACCTGGCATCGGCCTTATCTTTCTCTTTTTGAGGTACGTCATTAGCTCTCATCCAAGTTATGATTACTGGAACCATATCGTCAGTCCGTCCTTCGCGAGGCTATGATCCACGTGGCCAAGGAATTCGCCAAAGATGGCCAGAATGAGTATCTGAGCATTGCTGAGAAGTTTAGACTTCCTTACTGGGGTAAGCTATCTGTGATCTGGTTTTCACAATCCTTAGCTGACATACTCACTTTGAGACTGGGCTCTCCCTGGCCCATCTGTTTTCCCTGATGAGGCAATCCGCGCCACGTATCCGCTCAACATGCCAAAGAGCCTCAGATCATTCTACAGTTTCAACGGCACTGGAGATGTCACCATTCCTAACCCACTGTACGCATACCGGTTCGGTGAGGGTACTCTGGAGAAGGTGATAGTAAGTCAAGTGCCGCCACGAACAACACCATCAGGTGACTAACATTGGCATAAAGCTGGACCACCTGCCCACCACAACCCGATACCACCTAGACGGAATGGGTGCCAACCGTAAGGCAAATGAAGACCTCGAGAAGACGCTCGTGAAATATGTTATGGAAGGGCGGTTCGTAGCTGATCGTGGTCGAAGCATACCCAAAACAGAAATCAATCTCGCCGAAAGATTGGTATATATCCTCCAATCCTATGACTCCTTCTCTCAGGTAAGTCACAACATGTACGTGCCTACTGATAGGCGAGACGGACAAGACGAGAGTTTCGTCAAAGGGCGGGGCTTCGGTAGCCTGGAAGACATTCACAATACTCTCCATACCTATACCGGGGGACCTGGTGACTATTCGGGACACATGAAAGATCCTTCCTATGCTGCATTCGATCCGATATTCTGGTTGCATCACGCGTAAGAAAGCCTGCGAAGACACAGATAAGATGCTAATACCCAGTAGAAACATCGACCGTCTGCTCGCCATATGGCAGGTTCTGCACGGCAATGCCAGCCCTAAGTCTCAGTCCAAGTCTAACGATTCCTGGGTCACACCACTCCAAACGAACAGCTCAAACTGGCTCACCGAACGCTTTGAGACAGAAGACAACAACACTCCTCTTCTTCCGTTCTACGAAAATAAGACGCAGGTGGACCAGGACAAGTTCTGGAAGTCCTCGCAGGTCCATGATACAGCAAGGTTCGGTTACGCCTACCCTGAAACTCTGGATGATACCTTGGGCAACTCGAAGGGGTCTATCGAGAAGATCAAGGCGAAGCTTCGAGAGAAATATGGTTCTGCTTCGTTGGCAAATATGGCCCTGATTACAAAGTCAGAAGTTTCGAAGCCAGGAGTTGCGAAGCCTAATGAGATACTTCGGCAGCGCGCGGCAAAACTGACACAAATCCATGGTGCCGACGCACCTAACACTACCAAAACGGCACTCGCACTCAACCCAGACATTCCGAACGAGCTCAAATCGATCCTCCCGGATGTTAAGGCTGATCCGATTGAATCCATCAAGATCCCGAAAGAGCTCTCGGTGGTCGATCTAATCAACGACGACAACACCTACCTAGAGTGGCTGGTCAACATCAAGGCCGAGAAGCACGCGTTTGGTGGCCAGTATGCAGTACACGTCTTCGTTGGCGATTTCCCCGAGGACGAGTCGCCCGCTCTCTACGGAACCTCGCCGTTCCATGTGGGAACATTTTTCCCCTTTGGGCAAGGCAACGACACTTCGTGCGGCAAGTGCAAGGATGACCAGTCAGACGGATTGGAGATCACTGGACAAATCCCTCTCACGATCTCGCTTGTCGAGCGCTACTTTGCAGGCCAGATTTCTGGTCTCGATGTGGATGCGGTCGAGGACTACCTCGTGAAGTATCTCCACTGGGAAGTTGTGGACCAGAACGGCAACAGACTCAAGCCCGAGGGTAAGAGAGATCAGTTGCCTGGTCTTCTGGTTGGTGTTATTAGCAACAAGGTAACTTTGCCTCAGAACGCTAATGAGTTCCCTTCTTACTCGGAGCATGTCACTGTGCACCCGAAGATTACAACCAGGAGGGATGGAACTGGTCGTGCAGAGGGAACTGGTGTGACTGAGGAGGTCAAGCTCGCCTGTTGCTAGAAGGTTTAACCCCCGCGTTGTCACTGGTAACTATCAGAAAGAGCATTATGAAAGATAGGCTAGTTCCTTCAGATTCCAGAAAGTTAGCGGATGTTGAGAATGAAACGACTACGTATTTGAGTTTTTTGACGGTCAGACATCAAGTCGTACAGTTCTAACAATACAAATGAACGTCTTGGTATTTAGACTTATTCATGACAATATTTCTTTTAACTTTAGCTAGACTTAATAAAGTACTAGTTAGAAAGTAAGTCTATAGCACTAAGATAAAACCTTGTCATGGAAGTGGAGTATATGTTTTAAAGGTCTCTTCTGAAACTTTACGCTACTGGATAACTAGCATAGTCCCAAGCCTTAGCTCCCTCGATCAAGGTTTGGTCGAAGCCATCCTTGCCTCCACTGACATACAGAAATTTAGTGAAAGGCACCATAGCATAGTAAGTGAAGGAAGTGTTGCCTGGAACAAATACCACATCTCCCTGTATCAGTTCCACAGCCTCATATCCGTCAATCGAGATGCTGAGCTTGCCTTCTTCAAGTTGAAATGCAACGGGTTCGCGCAGCTTTGTACTGATAGCACGTGTTTCTCCGATTCGATGGCTCAAGGTCACAGTTCCCATAGTGAAGTTGCTGTCAGTTTGGTCCTTGGTAGCCAAGGGAGCGATCAGCTGGTAGGTACCACCGATGTTATTGAGGTACTTCGGCCCCCTGTTTTTTGCGATAAAGTTTGGAGTAGTTGAGTCAACAGCAAGAGTGTCGGTATCGTTGTGCCATTGTGACAAGCCTCCTGCTTGGCCATTCGAAAAGTCTTGTCGTGGTTCAAAGTCAAGTTGAGCAAAGACGTCGAATGACTCAAGAGCCGTGATGACATTGGGATCAGTGCCAGAGCTTGAATCATTGAGAGCAGCTGGGACAAACGGAGTGCCGGTCTTGGACGAAAATACTTCGCCAAGAGCGATGAATAGTTCTTCAAAACCACCAGGATGAATGACACCAGTCATCTGGGTATCCGGATCAAGAACCTGAAAGGTATGTTTGGTATTGTGGGGAACGGCACCATAATCGCCTGGAGTCAACTGTCGACCTTGCTGTGTCGATGAATTAGACTCTGCCCAAAGGCGGAATTGACCCTTGGTACAGTAGAAGTTCTCGTAGTGGGCTTTGTGAATGTGCGGAAGAACTCCAAGCTCAGAGGATGAGGGCGCATTGGTTTGGAGCAGGGTGAAGGCACCATCGGAGGCGTTGCCTGTTACAGAAAAGCGATACACCTGGGATCCTACCGACACGGCTCGCCCGAAGCCTTTGGGGAGCACGTACGGACGAGGTGTGTCTGGTGCTTGGTCAACAACGAGAGGGTGGGATTTTGATTTCGGTTGCGATTGAGTTGAAGGTGCTGCAGTAGTCAGGGCTGCAAGGCTAGCCAGCAAAGTGCTAGTTCTCATGATTGACGAGTTTAAAAAGAGGCTAGTCTTAATGAATGGGTGATGGTATGATGAGCTGAAGCATCTCAAGTGCATTAATGCCGCATTAAATAAGCCTTTCCTTGAAAACCCTTCCATTGTCTTTCACCCTGTTGTTAATTGCGATTTCTAGATAAATGGACCGGATCCTCAAAACCCCTGTTTGGTCTGATATCTCATGACTCTGTGAGTGGATAGAATTACGCATGCAGGGTTCCATTCTGCCATTGCCAGTCATACCTCCGGTCAAACTCCCGAGACGCGATGCAAATGGACGTCTTAGTGCATATGGGTAGGTGAACGTACATTATGAGAACGGCATGTTTGTTCGGCAAATCCGGACTCGGCATTTCCGAGACTTGATTCCATCTCTAAACTCCACTTGCCGAATGTATTACGTAGACAAAAGTCTGACCACCTCTCGACGAGATATCTACGAAACTAATGTAATCCACAGACAGACAGGCATATAAATTAAAACGAAACACAAGGGTCTAGAGAGTTAATGTTTGTTTGGCTTACTCAATAATACTTACAATTTAGACAAGTGCATTCTTTGATCACAGCAATTAGACGACTGTTGTATAGCGTCCAGACCATTCACCTAGGTGAGCTTAGTAGTAGACATCAACAGCGTAGCATAGAATATGTTGTAATAAATCTTGTAACTGTTTTAAATAAAAGTCCATGGCTCTTTATTGACTTTTTCTCTTTTATCGTTGCGAGGTCTCGTGGATGTGCTGCTAAATGGAGTCTGAGCTCAGAATCCGCGTATAAGTTTCAAACACATTAATTATGTACAGCATAATCGGTCCTTATCAGACTAGTCCTAGAAACACTGTAAGACTACAATTCCCGAGTGAGGTCTTGCTCCACAACGCCACGCGGCTTCCCGGAAACTAGCTTAACGATCGCGTTTAATAGCCAATACTCTTTGTTCTACAAAGAACCCTCGAATCAAGAGCCGCGTTTCAAACCATTAACCAGACTACGTAAGACTTTCTCGTCGTGATGTGGCTGTCTGTCGGGGCTTGTTCATATTAATATCGTTAATGAGATGGCATATTTTTATTCTAAGGCAGACTTTCTTTAAACGATTCTTCAGGGCATAGTTTTCCTTCCTACCTTTCTTTATTCATAAACAACTTTCTTCTCTGGGACGAAGATGAGGCTTGTTAGCTTTATCGACTTGGCTGCATTTCTGGCTGCTAGCAGCGTAGCAGCATCGGATCTGACATCCACATCCGCAATTCTTGGTGATGACTACGGTACGTGATCCAGTTAATGGGTAAGACACACTTCAGTATCTAACATAAGTTAGTCTCATTGAACGGTCGCTTCGACAACGCATACGAACAGGCGAAAAGCTTCGTCGCAAAGCTGAATAATACGGAGAAAATCACTATTATCACAGGTGGTAGTCTTAACGGCAACAACAACTGGACGGCCCTCAACGCTAAGGATGGCGTCTCCGGCATCAACTTCCAATTCCATGTCTCCGGCTTCACCATGGCAAATGCTTTGGCTATGTCGTGGAATCGCGATCTGATCCAACGCCAGTTCAAGGCTGTTGGCCAGGAATTCTACGATATGGGATATAACTTGATTGATGGCCCTGAACCGGGCCCTCTTGGTCGAACTCCCTTCGGCGGTCGCACCCCCGAAACCTTTTCCGTAGATCCATACCTTTCTGGAGTGGCAATGGGTGAAGCCATCACTGGTATGAACTCTGCTGGTGTCATTGCCGGTGGAAGACATTTTCTCCTCAACGAGCAGGAGACTAACCGATCCTCCGGCACTTCGGATTCTACTAGCGAGGTTTACTCATCCAATGCTGATGACAAGACGATTCATGAACTCTACGCTTGGCCCTTTGCAGATGGTGTCAAGGCAGGAATGATGGCTGTTATGTGCGGCATGACTCGGGTCAACAGCACACTCTCATGCGAGAATAACAACCTCATTAGCGGCGTTTTGAAGAAGCACATGGGTTTCCCAGGAATGGTGTTTCCTGATGTCAATTCTCAGACCACCTCTTTCAAGTCAGCTAACGCCGGCCTTGACTTTGGATCAAGCTCGTTGTGGACTTCCGAGATTATGGAAGCTGGTATTAAGAACGGTAGCTTCACTCAGGAGCGCTTGGACGATATGGCTATTCGCAATGTCATGGGTTACTACTACGTCGGCCTCGATGACGGCAAGCAACCTTCGAAAGCCGATTCAACCGAGTATCGCAACGTGCGCCGTGACCACAACAAGCTTATCCGTGAGGTCGCTCGCGAGTCCATTGTCCTATTGAAGAACTCGAATGTCAGTGGCCTCGGACTTCCTCTTGACAAACCACGCACCGTATCACTTTTCGGAGCTCATGCCGGTCCCGCCATGGCCGGTCCCAACCAGGCTTTCTCTGTTCAAGGTACGGGTAGCGATGTTTATCAAGGACATCTGGCCAGTGGATCCGGCTCCGGTTCGCTGTCGTTTCCTTATCTCATCACTCCTTTTCAGGCCTTGACCAACCGTGCTATTGAAGACAACAGCATGATCTGGTGGATCATGAACAACACTTATTCTTCCAACTCCGAAGGCGGCATGGGTGGCGGCGGCGGCGGCGGTGGTGGTATGCCTGTAGGATTGTCAGATAACTCTACTACTGCGCCAAGTGATGGAGGTGCTCCTCCAACCAGTGGTGGCGACGGCATGAGCGGTGGTGGTGGCGGGATGGATTTTGGCAGTCTCGGTCAGGGTACAGCTGTCACTCCCTCTTTTACCAACTATGCCGAGAACTCCGATGTCTGCCTCGTTTTCCTGAACTCATATTCTGGCGAGGGTGGCGACAGAAGCCAACTTACAGACGATGATCAAGACACCATGGTTACAACCGTCGCTTCCAACTGCAACAACACTGTCGTCGTCATCAACACTTCCGGTCCACGTATTCTCGACGCATGGGCCGACAATGAAAACGTAACAGCAATACTTTATGCTGGTCTGTTGGGTCAGGAGAGCGGTAATGCGATTGCGGATGTTCTATACGGTGATGTGAACCCCAGCGCCAAGTTAACACACACTATCGCCAAGAATGCATCCGACTATCCGGTTTCCATTTGTGTCACTGCACAATGCAACTTCACTGAGGGCACATATATTGACTATCGGTATTTCGACGCACAGAATATTTCAGTGCGATATCCTTTTGGTCACGGTCTGTCCTACACAACCTTCGAGTACGGTGAGCCCAAGATTCAGATTAAGGATAAGAAGGCTTTATCCTCCAAATTCCCCACAGGAAAGCTTGTACCGGGTGGTCAGTCTGGTTTATGGGATGAGGTCATCGAGATCAAGTCAACGGTCAAAAATACAGGTGGTCGAACGGGATCAGAAGTTGCGCAGCTTTACGTGGCATTCCCAGACTCTGCTAAGCAGCCCGAGCGTATCCTCAGAGGTTTCAACAAGGTGACGGTAACTCCTGGTCGGACTGTTGAAGTGTCCTTCAAACTCCGTCGTCGTGACTTGAGTTATTGGGACACGGCGGCACAGAAGTGGGCGATTGCCAGTGGCTCGTACGAGTTCATCGTTGGCTCTAGCTCTCGTGATTTACACGGAAGCGTATCCTTCACTATCTAGTGTGGAGTTCGGCGGTGTTTTCTCTAGACGCCACAGCATCTTATCTAGATACTCATAGAACTTGTTTGAGCTATTCAAATCTGTAGTATGTAACAAATACAGCTATTACATTTACCATATGTCAATTTTAAAACTGCTAAAATGCTATTCACACTATAACAGTAGCTTAAGAAAAAAGCGAATATAATATAGTTATTCTAAACACGAATGTCTTTTATTGGTTCTCCTGTACATTGACTGCTTTATCACTCCTTGGCTCTGATGCTACGCTGTTGCGTATGTTCTACCGTAAATTGTACGACTTAATAACTGACTAAAAAGCTCAAATAGATGTTCTACTGTACTCGATAATCTATTAGCGGAGCTGAACTACGTATTAAGACAGGTCTTCGAGCCCACAATCATATAAGCCCGCTTTCTGGACTATTTCTTTAAAAGCTTCACAATATTGTCTTTATAGGCTTCCATTGAGACATCAAGGACCTGTCAGTGCTACACCAATGTACGTATGATAACTGTTCGGGCTCTACAGTTATTAGACGCCTCCTCTAAGTTTGTTAAAGATGTTCCAAGTATCTCCGCCAGTCGGATCTTTGCGTCTTTACTCTTGGTTATAGCAAGAAAGTTTTCAATATCGTGGCTTACTACCTCCACAGGCACAAGGCTTAGCAGATACTTAATTACTTGTGGAGGATTGTAAAGAAAATATTCTCCAAGTAGATCGTCTACATCAGCGGCAATCCTTCTAAGCAGATAAGGTGCTTCCTTTCCGTCAAGTATCGATAAAGGGTAAAGCAATCCCCATATCAGGCCTGACTTGCGTCATGATGGCATTTTATGTCTTGTTTTATTCCTAGGTGATAAGACACAATTGTATAGCTAGCCTAAATGTTGTATTTACTATTTTATATGTGCATTGCCGTCAAGAGGCAACTTGAGATACATTAACAGTACCTCCACGATCGGAATAAGATGCGAAGATTGTCTTTATTGGGTTATACATCTAACGACTAAGACCTGGTATTAAAAAGCCTTGTTCAGATCATCAGCTGATAACCGCTGACCCTCGCCAGCCGACACGCGCTCAAACTGACGTGGGCCGAATGTCTCCACGTCAGGAACAAGATCAAACTTTTCTATGTCCATAACCTTATCCCAATTATCCCGAACCGTTTCAATAGTCCAATCCACATCTCGTGAGCCAAGGTAACCACCTGTTTCACCAATGAAAATTCGAGACATGAGCCTCCCACCGAAATTGAAGTTCTCTCCGTTGACATTGGAGTCCTCATGCGCAAGCCACAGAACTGGTGGGGCGTTTTCAACGGCAGGCATGTAATTTCGCATGAAAGTGAGCATCCTTTGGTCCTGGATATGCTTCGCCGCCAGGTCGGTCAGACCAGAAGGGCAAACCGAGTTGACCAAAATATTGTGATGCTTTCCATCACTTGCAAGAGCCCTTGCCAGACCAAGAAGTCCCATCTTCGCGGTTCCATAACTGATATGGGTCGGCATTCCGAACATCATGCCAGAAAGCATCATTACAACTCTTCCGAACTGTTGCTTTTTCATATGAGGCCATGCAGCCTTGGTGATGTTGAAAGCTCCACCGATATGAACATTGAGCATCTTCCAAAAGGATTCATGCGTAACTTGTTCGATGGTGAGAGATTCGCTGATGCCCGCGTTGTTGATAATAATGTCGATGCGTCCATACGTATCGATGGTTTTGGCGACAATGCTTTCAGCTACATTATTGTCTGAAATGTCTCCAACGCACGCAATTGCCTTGCCGCCGGCTTTCGTGATGTCATCCACTGTTTGCTGTGTGGTGGCGGGAGTTATGCTATTGACAGCAACAGAGGCTCCCAGCTGGG
Organism: Fusarium sp. MBC 181; assembly: GCA_030772735.1. Taxonomy (NCBI): domain Eukaryota; kingdom Fungi; phylum Ascomycota; class Sordariomycetes; order Hypocreales; family Nectriaceae; genus Fusarium; species Fusarium sp. MBC 181. Next base: position 80,107 of record JAPHDB010000132.1, on the reverse strand, counting down.
CAAGAAGAAGCGCGTACTCCCGCCCGAGGCCTCGACCGGAGCCTGTGACGATAGCAACGCGCCCGTCGAAACGAAGTGGACCTGACGACACCATGTTGAGAAAGCGGATATTTGAGTGAGTGTACGGGCTCAGGTACTAGTGGTAAAAGGTGTTGGTATATTTAATGATGATGTTAAACTGTACCATATCGAGATGAAGACTGAGTTATAGGGACCATATATATATATTGTGATGCCGACATGGTGCCATGGATCGCACGTTGTCCGGACAGGAATATCAGAAGGCATACTGCATCGACTCAGCAAAGTCCGTCGTAGAGGTGGAGCATTTCTGTCTATGAATAGTGGCACTAAACCTAGTACAGGAAGGGTTTGAGTGATCTTGATCTCCACAGCCGCGACCGACTTTACTAACATGCGGACTTGGGCTTGTTTGTTTGCGGAGTTTGTAAATTAAAGTTCAAGTAACTCTAAGGCCAGATACGACAATACGACTGCAGGACTTGATCAATTTCAATACCAACATCTCAAATTATCCAATGAAAAGCCACATTCTTGCATTAGCGTAACGTGAACTTATTGACCGCAGCGCTGGTGTACCCTTCTCGGAGTGCCGGGCTTCTTTACACTCCGGTAGCCCCGTATGTCCGAAAACTGCAGTTGTGAGTCAAGAGAGTCCGAGATCTATACATCCTTGAGGATCCTCTTTGACAGGTACTGGGTGTTACCTGAAGGCAGAGATGCTTTAAGATTGTAACCAAAATGGTAAAACCTCTAAGGGCAGAATTCTATTTGAGTTTTTTGAAGGTCAGTCATCAAGTCGTACAGTTCAAATCAACACAATTAAGGGCAGAATTCAACAGAACACAAGAGAAATATAGCCTCCCGAGGTCGGTGGGACTCGGTTTGAGAACATCTATCTATTTTATGCATGCGATGTTCTCTCGCATACTTACACGTATTCCTTCGAACCTCAAGCAGACTTTTTAACTGTTCTCGCCTATGCGGACCAGATACGAAATTACTTCGATGGATTCCACGAACCCTCCGTGACGCGGTGCTGAGTCCGAACATGTTTAAACAAGTCATACTTAGCAGCGAAATCCTTGAAAGGCCAATGGTATATCACAGTCACCAACTTGCAGTCTCGGGCAATTGTGCATGAACTACCGTATCCTGGCTCATGCAACCGGCTACTTGAACAAACCGGCCTGGCCATCTGTGCCAGCGATCGAGGAGTCTCAGGGAGCTAAGCTGCACAGCGCGGAATGGGAAAGCAATGTCTCTCTTGAAGGCAAGGATGTCCTGTTGACAACTTTCGACCCAACTGGGGCAAGTCTTCTATCACAAAGCTCGGGTCGACACTACACTACTTGGAGGCTATGCGCCCTGTTATCCTTTATAGCCATACTCCTAACAGGCTTGACCACTCCTACACGTTCTCGATGAGCAGGAGGTAGTCCTAGTCATTAAAGTCAGCAACGTCAACTGCGCCGCAATCGACGGCTCGTTCAAGATCAACGTGTAATTAAACATCATATCATCCATGTCATGCAGGTTCCCGAGTTAGGTAGCTCCATAGTGACATTGCATAACATGTCAGCAAATGGAGCCGTTGTGAGGCGGAGTGGCCCGTTCCGCTAAGATCGCCCCGAGGATCGGCGATACGGAGGTTAGGAAACTTTCTGCCTTATTACAGTTCTTCGCTGTAAGCTGGCGACCTTGAACGTCATCTAATCGGGATCTAATTTTGTTAGTTCTAACTGTACGCCTTATGTGCTGGACATTGAGAAGAACTCAAAACAGTAAGATCTACATGTTGGTGGGATGCGGATAAGCAGCCAAGGCAGAGTCCCAAGGTAAGATGCTCTGGGATTGACTTGTAATATTTGTCAGCCACCACTGCATTGTTACCAGGATGGACTATTGGCTCAACTCCAACTTCCCCTCCTTTTGTTTATTTATCCTCTCGATCCTTCCTTCTACAAATGTTTATCTTCGTTTAATGACTTATTCTTGCAGTGATAGTATCTGGAGCGCTACATTTGTGTTAGTCCCCAAGTTTACGAGTATCGAATGTCTCCAATGAAACGTCAAAGGTCATGCTCAGGCGATGAGCGGCCAAGAAATCGACCCAAGGCAGAATCAACATTCAGTCATCTTTGTTCAGACTGCAGTGCTATGGAATGGTCTTCCTTAGCCGAGAAGTTAAAGAACAACCAGTCAGTGGATGACTTCAATGAGACGGTTACTAAGTCTCACAAGGAGCTGCGACTGTCTTCTTGTGGAGTTTGCCAGCTGCTTTCCCTGCTGAAGAAGCCGGACCTAGACACTGCTTCACGCAATTTACAGGCTAGAAATTTGTACAAGCTCTTTACAGGTCGGACGACCCTGCCACACCCTTTGCAGCCGGACACGGCCATTCTATCTGTTGTTTCTGGAACCAACAAGCCACAACCTATAAGAAGGCAACTTGGCCATGTGATAGCAGTTGAGCCAGCACCTCAAGCACCGTCTTTCGTTCACCCTCAACATTTCGACCATAAGAATGTCAATTTTGGGTCGATGGCAAAGTGGATAAACTATTGTGTCAAGAACCATCCGGATTGCGAGCCAGGCACTCGCTCTTCAACCCATACTTTGCAAGTCATCGACTGCAAAGTGTCGGATGACGTCAACAAGGATCTACCTGTACTTGTAGACCTACCGGACGATGGCATATATGCTGCATTGTCATATGTTTGGGGGGATGCCAAGCATGAATTTCCTCAAGTTGTTAGAGACAGTATCACAGTGGCTTTGCAACTCAACTGCGAATATCTATGGGTCGACCGACATGTATGTGGAATGAACTCAAGATGACAGGAGCTAATTATTTGTAGTGCATCGACCAGGACGACAGTGATGCCGAAAAGAAGAAAGAAAAGAAGAGACAAATAGGTATGATGAATGATATTTATTCTCAAGCAAAATTTACGATAGTGGACGCTGCTGGGAAAGACTGTACCTATGGTCTGGCTGGTGTTACCCACCCTCGTAAACCCGAGTTGCGATATGCTCACGTTCCTGGTGCACAGCTGACCTACCTCGGTACACCTCCTGCGGAAAAGATACGGTCAAGCCGATGGGCTTCACGTGGCTGGACTTTTCAGGAAGGTATCCTGTCGCGCAGAAGGATTTTCTTCACTGATGAGCAAGTCATGTTTCAGTGCAACAATATGAGTTGTATCGAATCATTCGAAATTCCCATGAATGTCCTACATCGACTTGATAAGCCGAATCAAAAAAAGAAAGCTAGGCTTACGGATACTGAGCCTCTTCGCTTGGGTTCCAAGGAGATAGGGGCCCATTTGATGGAGTTCAGTAAGAGAAACCTTACGAATGACGGTGATATTCTGAAAGCATTCTTGGGGGTACTCAATGACTTTCGTAAAAAGGAGATATGCTTTCACGTGAATGGCAACCCAATTCACGTTGACGAAGAGGATGGTCATCTAATCAATGCTTGGTACCATGTCAAGCCTGGAGCCAGGATTGTCAAGGATCCCAGCTGGTCTTGGACCGGCTGGAAAGGCGAGATAAAAATGACCAGCCACAACAATGCTGATTATCACGTTCAATTATTCAATAAAGAGGGAGATCTAACCTCTCTCGACGAATACAGAGAGGCATGCGGAACAAACTCTTCACAAGACATGGGCCGTCTCATCCAACTTGAAGGGATGATGACAAAGCTTTCGTTTGAACTTATCAAATGGGATTCAGAGACAGGCATTACAAAGGAAAAGGCGATGCAAGATGGCGCTTGGGCGATGCTTCCTTTGACAGCCGATATGACGAGCTACTCGTTTTTGTACCTCGACGAGGCGCAGACAGGAGTTTGTCAGTTGAGCTTCCCGTCATGCTGTTGGAATCTGGAATTGAATCGCGAGAACACAACGTTGTCATACTAGTTTTGAGGGAAAAGGGTGGTTGTTACGAACGGGCTGGGATGGTCATCTTGTGGCAGAAGGACAATGAAGCGGAAGCAAAGGTAACTAGGTATCGAGACGGGAGTGGGAAGTGGATAAGGCCGGCACGGATACCGAAGGTTCAAGATTGTATCTGGTACAAAGGACTGAAGCATGAAAGTATCCTATTACAATAGGTCAATTGATATCTTGTTGAGTGGCATTAAGGGATGACTGAGTGACCTTAGGACGCATGATGCTTAGTATCTGTTAGCCAGATGTAAATAATTAAACCCGGAACCAGTTTCTCAGTCATTTAAGACCTAGAGATGTTCCCTATATTGCCATCAAAGGGTGTATAAGAATAATGTCTATCATTGAGCGTAGACCATGTTGGCTTCTCTGTCTCTATGCTTCGTGGGATTTGATTCTCTTGGTGCTCATCCCGAAAGCATTATGTTGTATTCTTTCTATTAGTTGAAATGTGTAATCGTCAAAACCTACGTCTCCACGTCGTTGAGTCCCAATACATCCCGTGCCAGGCCGACAGAATACCATGCAAGCTTCAAGCCATAGAGGTCTCGAATCATATCAAGCCTCATCTTACAAAGTGCTATCTGTTGAGGGGTGCTATGCATACTTGCAATCGCAACTGAAAGCGGCCAAACCATATGATACATAACGGCTATCTGCCGTCTTGGCTGAGCAAGAGGCCGTCCCCTGGCATCAACCTCGCCGAAGACGTACGGCAGCGCCTGGCAGAAAACGTGAATCGTTTTCTTGAGCGCCATATCGGAGATACCAGCCGTAGTTTCAGCCAATTTCTTTTCTTGAGGATCCAACGGGCCAAGCCCCAGCAATAAAATCGAGCATTTATGAACCATTGAAAAGAAGACAATCATGCACGACGAAAAGAAGCACCACGTGCAAGCTGTCCACTGTGAATCGAATGCAGCAATAGTTTGGCCCTCGGGGCGTTTTTCAGTCGTTTGTTGCGGCGGCATGGTCTCTTCCTCGGCCGACGCGAGTCCCTGCGCTATTGCCAAGGCTTGTTGAAGGACTTTTACGAGCATGATTTGTTTGATGGGTGGTGGGCCGTCTAACGTTGTGATTTGCCTGGCGGCCCTGTAAAAGTCCCCACAGTGCCCAACGACCACGGCCAGGCGCATAACAGGGCTCGTCATGTCCACCTGGGATTCGGGAATGACTAGGCATCTCATAGGCTGTGGAGACATAAGTGATGGGACTTGCTGATCCTTTTGTTAGCATATATGTCGTCTGTTAAGGACAAGGTTTGGTGTGATATGTCCAGGAAAGATGTGATCTACTTACCAAATGGACAAAGATCCAACCATATAGCGATGATGAAATGTTGCTTAGTACTTTCTGTCCGACGCGTTCAAACAACATTGCGATGCCTTTCATGTGTACAGTTTTAATGTCTTGACCTTGACATTCCAAATCCTCCACGTTGTTAGTGACGTACGTCGCCAGGGTGATTAACTTACCTCAATGATACCCAAGAGCATAAGAGATGTCAGCGTCTCCTCCTTTAGTGATTCTCTATTTGCCACAGAGAGATCTCTGTTAACAGAGTGTAAAGCAGCCCCATAGTACTTCTTCGCTGTAATGTACAGCGTTGAAGATTTATAGTGTCGCGAAAGTGACAGGTATGCTACTGCAAGGGTGGCCGGTCGTATGCATGACCCACGGTCGGAATTTCTGTACATGCCCTCCAGGAAGTCAAGATGGCCTCGCAAGACCCCTTGGGAAGGATGAACACAGTATTCATGGAGAAAGAAAGTCAGAGACTCTTCTTCGAGAGAAGGCTGTGGTTGGCGAAGGACGGGATTAATCAACACTGGGCTTTTGAAACGAATAATCTTCCCTCCTTCGCCGCCTTCCTTGTACCCTTCATTAATGGCGAATGTACTGGTTGAGCCACCAGGCGGCTCCTCGCGCTCAAGGGTCTCGCCAGGTTTCCCGTAGTACCTCACGGCCAATGGGCGGTCATAGCCTGGACAAGGAGCCTTGTATTTCTCGCATCGTTCACATCCGGGCCGTCTTCCATCACACTGCCAAGAAGGTTAATATCAGATCATGCAGGGGGACCAATACGGGTTGATCTGTGCGTTGACGTATCCGTACCTTGACTCTTCTCTTTCTGCAGCGGGTACAGCCGCGACTCAGTGTGCCTGGGAAGACCATGATTGGTGCTAATATTAGGGTTTGTTTGTGAAATGTGAAACGCCGACGGCAATAATGTCAACCAACAATTCCCAGTGACGCTTTGACCCAACTGTTGACGTACTTTTCTTGTTGGTCCGAGTTTAGTTTTTCACCGGTTCACCGGTTTGGTTGAAGAGGTGGGGAAGCATTGTGTGTGTCAGCAAATGCAGTGCTTTGATTGATGGAGATAAAATCACGTGGTCCACCGGTCAGTCGTTTAGATAACGCGCTATTTTCGCCTTGGTTTGCTCGCAAAACCATACTCTTTTGGATCGATTTACGCATGAGTGTGGCTTCCGGCCCGCTACGCCACAGCTGTCACTTTACCAGCCACAACCTACCCTGGGGCCAACCAATAGTTGAGTACGTGGTGGCATCGCTCGTGAGTTAAGCAATTGATCTGGTGTAATGACAATTTGTCTAAAACCTGTAGTCTATTCCTATAATGTGAAAAGGGTATTTAAGTGCAAGATCGTTAAGGTGCAGAGCCAGCGTAAACCGGTGAGTGTTGAACGTCCGCACTGAAAACGAGATTGACTTTAAGTGGAAAAGCGACCACTCGACAAATTGCGAAAAGTTACCAGCGACGCGGGATCCACCCCGCACTGGAATCGACGGACTCGGATGCTCCTTTCGGGAGCAACATAGGGTTGGGTTGTCTTCATAGATAGATAGTACTGATTATCTTTCTGCACGTGTAGCTGCACGTGATCGATATCTGCCCACATAAGCTCTTATCAGCACGTGATTCAGATGGTAAAGGTACTGCTACCAGACTGATAGTACTTATAGTTACTGCTAACTCTGGAGCTATGTAAAGTACAGGCTGTCGTATTGGTCAGACATCCCTGTTGCAACCCCTCGCATACATATCTGGGCGTGCAGAGATATGTAGAAGAAAGTACCTCTGCTAGTGCAGTACCTCAAAATACTTATCTGTTCGCAATTACTCGCCACTGTTATAAGTATGACCTTGTAGATGATAGCATTAGATGAGGTCATCTCTCTGTCTCTACTTAAGTCTTACCGTCGCCGCATGGGGGATAGCGTCAGGCTCCACTCAGTGCAGTACGAAACGTACTGTCGCATAGAGGCAAATACTTAAAGGGCAGCCCCGCCCATCCTTTGCCACATAACAAACCTGAAGGGGTCACATTTCTTGCTCTCTGATTGGTTCTTCCTTTTCCCGTTGTTTCTTTAGGGAAAGAAACAAGTTATTCCGTCGCAAGTTTAACTTACTGGTCTAGGACAAGGAGTCCTTTGTCTTATTGGAGATCTATTATCTATTACTGCTGGATAGCAGCTTTCTTTCGTGGCCGAGCTTGTACTAGCAGCTATCGGCCCTCAGCGTCTATGCTTTGTGTATCTAATTTAGACACAGAAATGCCAAGCTCAGCTTTCAATCTTAGGGCGGAGTCCCCTTTGCAAAACGTGGATATCGAGATGCCCGATGCTCCTGTGAACAGTGATGGCGATGCTGGACGTCGCGACGGGGCTTCACCCCCACCTGGCCAGGACGGTCAAACCTCCGTAGTAAACTATGCAGTCGCTATCACCGTTCAGATTTCCGTCGAGACACACGAATGCGAGCCTATTGTAGATGGCGACGACTATCTACTAGTCGGTGCCCCCGGGTACAAATGTAAGGTTTGTGGGTTCACTGGAGCCTGAATGCTGTTCTTGTTCAATCGAAACGTTCTCTTGCGATCCACGGGGCACAAGTGACTTATGAACATGGACTTACTCTATCTGAATGCTGTTTCAGACTGGAATGGAGGTTGAGGAGTTGCTCAAAAGATGGAGTGATGTGGAAGAAGGAATAAGGCTTGGACACTCGTTAGCGTATAGGATCTATGTCTTGGTATTCAGCAATGAATAGTTGATGCAGTATTGTGATCCTAGAATATTGATTTGTCATTTGGCACCTGTCTTTAATATTGAAAGTGATGTATCAACAATGTATGCGCATATGACCACCTGGGGCATATACTTGTGCATGCACTAGTGTTAAAATTAAGGAATCGATGGTCACTGTCGCCTTAAGATAATTAACCCCACGTTGGGTACCTGGTAGCAGGCACGTGGTGCATGTGTTGTGGGTGAAACGCTGATGTCACATCGTGCTCGGAAATACGGTAATGGCACATACGGAATGAGAAAAGTCATCGGCGAATTCCCATCCAATCGCACATGGAATGGAAATGCGACAATCTAATCTCAACGGTCAACTCCATAGCACATTTCCGGTAGGAATCTCGCGATGTCAACCACGGCCGATTTCGCACAGACTTACCCCACGATGTGTGAGTCTCATATCTACAGATCCGACGTTCCGTACGGACCGGACTGTCGGTGACGCAAATGATGGAGCCTTATCTGGCGGGGAATTGATAAGACAACGGATAAGACCACGAATGCAACCACAACCCACCGGCTAAGTAGACGATCTCGCTACCATATCTATGCCCGCATATAAACGAGATAAGAGATCTTTTTCATTCGGCAACTGGCCAATCCAGATACTGGTCTTCGAGGGTCCGGCAACCGGAGTATTGGATGGGACATGAATTCCCTAACACCCTTCGCCTATCGCAACACTGCACTTCATAGATGATACTATCTCTCTTAGATTAACCTATTTGGGCTACTTATCCTTAGTAGACGCCTTGCTGTTAATTGAGTTCCTGTATAAGAATGACAATAAGCTGCTTGGTATACCCAGCAAAGGTCTCTATCTTCACCATAATCTTCCGCCATGAAGTACTCATTCACAAGCCTCGCCTTGAGCGTGGGTAGTACATTTGCCACTTCTCTTCCCGTCCACCTCGAGACTCGTGAGCCACTTACTTCTCACTTGGCCAATATCCACGTGAGATTTGCCCAACCAACAACTGAATCTTTGACATTCACATATGGCTCTTGCACAAGCAATTCTGAATCCGATGCTCATCACACTATCGCTACAACGGAAAGCGTGCGTGTCTCTCGGTTGGCCTGGGCTATCCCTGTTGGTACTCATGACAATGGATGTATCTCTGCATGGAAAAGCGATGGCAGTCTCGTTGGACGGAGCGACATTCAGAAGCTTCATCGCATAAAGAGAAGAGCGCCTCAAAAGAGAGACAAGGGTAAGCTGATCTTGATCTCATTCGAAACCTGACTTCTAACAGAGACGTAGACTCGATCATTATGAATGAAGAAAATGGCTTCGATGTTCTGGGTCCGTGGTTCGACGGTGTCGCCCACCTCACGAAGACCAACATCACCTCCGTCGACGAAGAAGCATCAAAGTCCAAACAAATCGCAATCGTCGGGGCAGGTATGTCCGGACTGATGACATACTTGGTCCTCTCCCAAGCAGGCATGACCAACATCAGCATCATCGAAGCCAGCCAGCGTCTCGGTGGTCGAGTCCACACAGAGTATCTGTCCGGCGGTCCCTTTGACTACTCTTACCAAGAGATGGGACCTATGCGCTTTCCTGCAACGTATAAAAGTCCTGAAACTAATGAGACGATGAATATCACTGATCATCAGCTTGTGTTCCAACTTGCGGATGAGATGAATAATCTCAATAAGCATGACAAGAATTTGAGTGTTGATTTTATTCCTTGGATTCAATCTAATCCCAATGGTCTGTCCTACAAGAATGAGTTCAAGATGCCCAACGGCATGCCTCCCACTGTTGCCCAAATCGCAAAGAACGCTTCCCTGGGTGTCAAAACCACGCTTAGTCAGGAAAATCAGGATCTGCAGGCAAAGGTCAATGCCTACATGCCCGGCTCAGAGTTCAGCACTCTGATGGCGAAGAACATGTTCAAGGCTCACAAGCAATGGCTCGAAACTGGTCTCAATGGTCTCGGGGGTGACCAATGGTCTGAGTATGCTTTCATGGTGCACCATCTCAAGGCCAGCCTCAACAGCACAGATGTTCTTGGCGACTGGTCTGCGGCTACCTTCTGGGACTCCCTCTACGAAGGCTTGTACTTCTCAGCGGCGAGCTACAAGACTATCGATGGTGGTCTCAATAGACTGCCGCTCTCATTCCATCCTCTCGTTGACGACATTACTACCATGGGTCGTAAAATCGAGCGTGTCAGATACAGCGACTCAGCGGATAAAGTCACACTACAATGGCGAAAGCAGTACAACGACACCGAATTCCAGGATTCAACATTTGACTACGCTGTCATCGCAGTCCCTTTTTCCATCGTCCGACGCTGGCGCCTTCCCAGCTTACCACCAACCATCTCCAACGCCATCAAGGGTTTGACATACAGTTCCGCCTGTAAAGTCGCTCTCGAATTCTCCGAGCGATTCTGGGAGCACTACGAGAATCCTATTTATGGAGGATGTAGTACTACCAGTGATATCCCCGGTATCGGATCCATCTGTTACCCATCCTACAACATAAACGGTACGGGTCCCGCTACGATCCTGGCTAGTTACCAGAGCGGCGACATGGGTGTGCGTCTAGCGAGTATGTCCCAGGAAGAGCATGTGCAGATGGTTTTCGATGCCATGGTGGATATTCACGGCGAGCAGATTCGAGAGTTGTATACTGGCAAGTTTAACAGGAAGTGCTGGGCTCTTGATCCTCTTCAGTCTGGAAGTTGGGCTAGTCCGACGGCTGGACAGCATCAGCTTTACATTCCTGAGTATTTCAAGACCTATAACAAGGTGAGTGTTCTCAATCAAGTACCGTAGGTGGAGTCGGCTAATGAATTGGTGTAGATGATCTTTGTAGGCGAGCATACATCCTACACTCATGCTTGGATCGCCTCTGCGCTGGACTCTGGCATTCGTGGCGCGGTCCAGCTTCTGCTAGGTATGTTTGAATTGTATGTGGCTGGGGGGATGATTGCTAACCGAGACACAGAACTTGGCCTTGTTGATGAAGCGAAACAAGCTGTTGACAAGTGGATGGCGAGATGGATTGAAGTGGTAAGTCAACTTCGCAACCTCTGAAGAAAAATGCTGATACTCATCTCCCTTAGTAAATACCCCAGCACTCACAAGGTCATGACAAGGCTGTCACTCGTTCGTTACAAGACTCAAGCAATGTGACTGGGAGACGAATGTATATAATTAGATATAGAATTATTAAGTAAAATATGTTCTAAAATATCACGCTAAGAATGCAATCAATACTTGAAACCACCCATCCTCTCCCTCAAAGTACCCTCAGGATCAGCCTCAAGCTGCAATTGCTTGAACTTGGCGTAATCCCTATAAGTACCTGTAACATTCTGATCATACATAGCATCATTCATAAAAAGAGGAAGATAAGCATCAGCAGCCTCTCCGTTCTTCTCCATCCACTCAGGCAACTTCTCCCCAATCCAATCAGACAGATCCCTGGAGAATTGACGAACCATGTTATCGAATCTCTTCTCAACCCAAGCGCACTGGATTTCGAGAAGGACGCGGTCAGGGTCGCTGGCTGTGAAACCGATTGCGTTGCCACCGCGGGCTTCGGTGTTCTTGCCGATGGCTGCGGGGAGGGGTTGGAAGTCGACGGAGCATTGGGAGGCGAGACCGCGGAGACGCTTGAAGTAGTCTTTTGTGATTTCGACCCATTTGTCTGTGATTTGCTTGTAGACTGTTGAGTCTTTGGGGAAGTAAGGAATAGTTGCAGTTCGGAAAGAGATTCTCGAGTTCAAGAGTGAGACACCAGCTCCATTGGACTTCAGCAGTTCAGGATAAGACTGCGTCTTGGTAGTTGAAAGAGTAGACTTGATCTTCAAGAAGTCGGCAAATGGACCAGTAGTCGGGGGCTTCTCGCCATCGTAGAAGTAAAACATGAGGTTGATTCTGCTACTTCCGGTGAGGATCAGGCTGGTGGTGATGATAGCGGCCTTGGGATCTTCGTTGCTGTAGGGGATAAACTTGTGCATGGCTTCGTAGAGTTCATCTGTCTTGGACTCGTCGTATGTACGGATGCCGCCCCAGACTTTTCCGATGGGGTAGGCCTTGACGGTGAACTTTGTGACGATTCCTGGGATGGTTAGAATTGGTACCAGGGATAGATGCTGGGAACTTACCGAACTGGCTGCCACTTCCTCGGAGGGCGACAGCAAGGTCGGGCTGGGATTCAGCGTCGATGTTGATGATGGTGCCGTTGTGGTTAACCATCTCCCAAGAGACGATGTTCTATAGTAATTGTCAGCAGTGTCAAGAAGCAAGGAGCAGGAATCATACATCAGCAGCCAAACCATACTGAGCACTCAAGAAAGAAATGCCACCCTGCGTCAAAAGACCGCCAACACCAACCAACCCCAATCGCCCACCAGCGATAGTAACACCATCTTTGTTCAACTGAGAGATAACATCATTCCACTCGCCACCAGGCTTAACATATGCAATTTTCTTCTCAGCATCATAAGTCGCGCCAACCATCTCACTCAACGAGATAAGAACACCATCACCAGCTGTAGCATGGGTAGGATTGGGGTCGTGACCACCGCTCTTGGCAGCGAACTTGACGTCAGGGTACTTGTTCAAGATGGTGACGGCTGTGGAAACATCTTCTGCTGACTTGGCACTGATGACACAGGCGGGCTTGATCTCGCGGAGAGCTGTGGACCAGTAGCCCGAAGATTCGGAGTTGAAGTTGATTGTGAAGGGAAAGGAGACTTTCTTGCCGAGACTTTTGGAAATCTCATTGCAGGCTTTGGCGGTGGACTCGCTGGGTGCTGCGAGGGCTGGAGCAGCCACGAGGGAAGAAAGTAAAAGGTGTTTCAGATACATCTTGAACAAAAAGAGGGAATAATGGTTGAATTGTATGTTAAGAAACTCTAAATTGAGCGAGTCCATTATGATTTATATAGTGATCGACTTGTAGCTGAACTGTCAGTTTTGACACGGACCACTGCAGCTCTCCGGCCGGCAGTTGGACAGAGCGCGTTTCTATTCGTGCTCGTTTGACCTGAACTCGTATCGAGCACTGATCATCTTGAACTCATTTTATAGCGGGGGCAGAAATTGACATGTCTCTTGGCATCTGAAACTTCAGTTGTGGACTTGGCATTGTTTTTTCTTTTTTCCTCCGAGACCATGCGCCGGGTTGCAGATTGTAGAGGTCAAATACTTTCCATTCTTCTCTTATTGTCTCTTGCGTGAATCAATGGATATCACCTACTCTACTCGCGCGCTTGAAGAGAGAACAGGAGAAACCGTTTCCAAGATCAGGAACTTACTTCAACGGTAATCTCCACAATCTCCACGGCCCACGCGACAGCCCTTAATCATATCATCTCCAATCCCTGTCTCGGGAAACGCGAATCGCCAAGCTAACCAATTAAAGTGGTTGTTTCACGCTAAAACGAGTCATGCGAAACAATTCAACGTTGGGTTAGCTTGCGAGCTGCTTACCCTAATGTTTAATTCCTTCCGGTGAGTCTATGCGAGATGTGCCATATCAAATGGTTCACTGTGCACAGACGGGGTTTTGAAACAGATAGCTCAGGTCGATCATTCAGCTCTGCCCAAGAATAGATTGACAGCTTGACAGTGAACGGTCGGGGATAAACAGGTGAGGTTTTAAAATGACAAGACACGTAATGGAATGAAGTCGTGTAGAAAAAAGCAATTTTCATAGTTAATTCGTATTGAGCTTGGGTTGCGAATGTAACAGTGATGACTAATTTCTAGACCATGGTAACTGTCGCGAGCTCGTCCAAGAGTACCCACAGATGCCGTGTTTCCATGTCTCCACAAGGAGCCGCATTTATCCCCGGATGACAGGACATGATGACCCAAGAAAGATGCTTCATCATCCTCACTTATAAACCAACGCTAACAGAGCTCACTTCGATGTTACCGCTGACACTATCAAAGAACACCTCAATCGACACTGTAATCTCATCCCCAGAAAGGGTCGCTTGCCCAGGAGGAATCGACACGGCAAAAGAATCCGTGCCCTGAAGATAATCTGCCCTGTATATTTTCCTGTTGTGTTGGAGGATTATTACACCCCCCACATATGCTGATCGCCCACTGAAGTTGACTTCGACATTGCTCAAGTCCGCTTTGCCAGCGGACGAGGTATCGATGACAAAGTTGACAGAGCCAGTTAGCTGGATTGGCGTGGTAGGCCTGATGGTAGCTTTGCCGTCTTCAGTTTCAATATCGAATGAGGATCTATTATCTTGAACGGCGTTATCGCCTTGCGCAGTAAGCTTAGTGACCATTTTGTTTCACTGTTACTTTGCAAGTTAGTCCATGCTAGAGACATTTATTGCTAACTAACTTACTGAGGTTCCTCTGGTAGGATAAGTAGTCCAATGTATTTCCAAGGTCTGATTAAGAGTCAAGTCATTTTAGCTCTATTATGAAAAGGATGGGCAGAGTATAAATACGCTCAAGTACATTTATTACTAAGCTTAGCGAGTGCTTTTTCACTGCACTAGGATTAGCTACCGCTTTGGCAGTGTCCCACCCTCTGCATGCCTGCCAGCCAATTGTGTCAGCCATGCTACCCTGCCTTGCCTGCATTAGGTCTATGGTTTGTACGTCTTAGGAAAGACTGCAGCTCCGGCTGAGCTGAACGATATATTTGGAACGACATGCCACGTCAGCAATTACCTGGGCGTAAGGCATTCACCAAAGGTTGGGGTGCCGGTCAAGCCAATTGATGATTGCTACGGGAATATTGTTCATATCTCTGAAAGACACCGGATCAGCTGTCTCCTCTTTCATCTTGTGATAAGTCGTTTTGTCATTTCATCGAGTCACCAATCCGCATTACCGTACTTCAGCCCTGTAACCACTCCACAAAGAACATTTCTAAACTCGGCTAGTCTTTCAGTGGTACTGGCAATATATCTCAGTATGAGTACCACGGGCGTTTTACAATCCATTACAATTGGTACCTGTCGCTCCTGAGTGTTCACGTCATGAAGCTTATCTTTTACATGATCAATGGAATTCTCATGTGAAATTGCATCTTCCAGCCACCCACATATGTCTTTAACTGCATCATGGGACTATCTACAGCACCTCACAAGGAGAAAACCTAATTGCTCCTCATCACGTGCGATCAAATGGTAGCGTCCCTTGCATTGCTCGTACATCGTCCTCTCCCTGTTTGCCCTGTCCTAATTGCCTCTTCCGGCTATAAATAATAGACAAGGAAAAAAAACAGAATAAATTGGGCCCGGGATAAACTTGAATATCCAAGGTTTGATCTCGTCATATTACCCCACTCAGCTATTAAGTTCCGCATCACCCTGTAGCCAACCCAGACAGCTCTAATTTACTTAGTGACCCATTAGAGCAAATCTCAAAAATAGTGTCTACCGCCAAGCCAACTGCAATTGAAACATTACCTACTTATGGAGATATACCCTATGGTAGTCGATCCTGCCCTTTTCCGCACTCACTGTTATCGAAACCAGTGAAATAGCCGCTGTTGATCTGGTCAGTTGCCAGGCCGACAAGGGTCCCATCCAGTAGACGGTCTGCCTGGCTGATTGAAGCTTCACAATAATTCCCGGTGAATAGATCTTGAAAGCCGGCTGTTGCGCTTGATCCCTTGTCAGGCGTAGTGTAGTATTGAAATATGAGCACCTGAGGCTGATTTTCCAAAAAGCTGGCCTCGAAATGATAGATGCCAGGGTTATTGGGCTTCCCGAGGATAAACTCAACGGTGAGTTGTGGACCAGATATGCCATCAAATATCTCGTAGACAATAGTATGTCCTTTACTGGGATCAAGGACCAGATTGTCCCAGTATGGTAAGTATGCCCTATCGACGATAGAGGGCGTTGGAAGGCCAGTGTTGAAAGGGTTGTCGTCTCCAGAATCGACAGTTATGTAGCCATTTGTGTTAATGTATACTGTTTTTTGGCCAGTTCCTGCAAGGCCCATGGCCCATGGTATCATAATTGAGGCGACGTCATTATCATGGTAAAGGTTATCGTTAAAAACGGGAGTCGGGTTGGCCAAGGCCACTGTAGTCAATGGATCCACACTATTACACAAGGAAGCCGTAGTCGTGGTGGGCTCTTCAGTAGTAGTCGTGGTTACCTCAGTGGTCGTGGTAAGCACCTCAGTGGTTGTAGTGGGCCCCTCAGTAGTAGTCGCAGACTCTTCGGTGATGGCTGTAGGGACTTCAGATGTAAATGCGGACTCTGTAGATGACGCCATCGATAAAGAAGATGTAGGCTCAGACGCGAGAGTGTCTGTGGATGATAAAGAATCTGAAGATTCTGTGCCCGGAGAAGAGAAAGACTCCAATGAGGCAGTCGTTGTAAAAGAAGACAAAAGGGAACTAAAAGACTCAGAAGTAATTGAAGTCTCAACTGAGCTAGTGAAAGAAAGAGGGGTTTCCGTCGATAGAGAAGACAAGGAGAAAGAAGGAAATGAGGAAGAACCCCCAGGTGGCGAATCTGAAGTCGCCGTTGTAGTTTCATCTGCTGTAGATGATTCTGTAGTAGCCAGTGATGGTGTTGTCTCGGTCGTTTCAGGGAACGGGTCGCTGGATTGCGACAGCTGTACCGATGAGGTTTGATCGGTAAGTGCTGTCGAAGATGAATCCTCAGGGAACGTTGTCGTCTCGGTAGAGGCAGTATCTCTCGTCTCGGCAATTGTGGAAGATTGTTTTGGCTCAGTAGTGGCGGATTCCGCAGGATCAAGTCCAATAATTCGACCATCCTGGCATTGCTCAACTATTCAGAGTTAGAAATGCGTCTTGAAGACATTTAGCTATAACGAACCTGTATAAACACGAAGGGAAACAGAGACACATCCTGGCGGGCTTGATGTAAACGTGACATACACTTGCCCGCTCTCTGGCTCCTGACAGAATCCAGCGTTGGTGTTGGGCAACGCTCTGTTAGAGAACACAAGGGTGCCAGCGACATTCGAAAACTCTCTCGTAACAGAGTCTGCAGGCGGTGCTCCCTGGCTACCAAACTCCTTGTATGACTCGCCATTGTAGTAGATTGGATCTTGTAAATCGAAAAGCTGCCCATCTCCCAGACGGAAGGTACCGGCATTGGTACAGATATCGACGTTGGTGTTGTCGCCGCCGATGAAGCCGCCTGGTGCTCTTTTGACGATATCCCGTTTCTCTTCACCGACTTGGGGCGATACGAAGAATATGACGGCTTGCCCTGAGACAGCCCCAGAGCTCGTAGCGGAAGCTTCGGTTGACGTTGCTGAAGGGGGTGGCAACAAGTTACTAGAGCCTGTGGCAGTGGCTTCGGAGTCTTCTTGGTCGTCAGTCGGGATAGCAAGAACCGAGGTGGTGATGTCAATGATGGTAGCGGGATTCTCAATGATCTCAGAAGCCTCCGTTACGACTGATGGAGGGACCGAAGTAGATCGATTGGAGAAATAAGGCGGGACGATTCCTCGTGTTGTTGGGAAATTCGGTACTGTTGGAAACACTGGCTCAGCGCTTTCAGCAGCTACAGGGACAAGATATGTCGATAGATACGTGTAGCAAGCGACTGCATCGTTCCAGACAAGTTCTCCGATGAGCTCCAAACCAGCATTAGCTCGGGCGGGACCGCCAAGGGCGAGAAAGAGATACCACTTCATGGTCAAAGCTTGGATCTGTGCATTTACGAGGAAAGCTGCAGGGAAGGACTTGTTGCATTTAATGTATAATCGGTCCAAGGGAAAATGCGTTTGTCTTAGGTGGAATGCATAGTCAATCAATTAGACGATTTAAGATGAGGTCTAGCCAGCCACTTTCGCTGTCATCTGTACGGTAATAATTATGTTTCAATTTAAGATGAGGTCCAGTCAGCCACTTCAACCGCCACCTGTAGGGCAAAGGATGATCCGAATTCCAGTTTTCCAGCTGCTCCCTTCCATTAGCGATCTGGAGTGTCCTGAAAAGATTCTCCCTTGCGAATGTGGTAATTATCATTCGTCGCGGACCTTTTATTCCCATTTACGGTTTTAGTCATGTTGACTGGCCAGCTTTACAGACTTTTACTCAACCGTCAATGCCGTGTAATCTACTGTTAGTTAACTGGGATATCGATACCGGAATAAGTATCCCTATCGGTGAATATACTGCAGGGGTTATCCAACGTGAAAGGAGCAGACGATACACATTGTGCAAAAGATCAGATATCAATTCACTTCCTTCGTTGAAGCTGGTGTCTTAGCTGAAACTCAAATCGTGAATTTATAGGTCTCTACAATTACTTGTTAATGGTGGTAAAGAATTGTCGCCGTTGACTGATTTCTGAGTAGGGTCCAGTTACTCTCAGCTCCTACCTATTGGCATTACTCTGAACAATTCTATCAATTCCTCTTTGTTCGGCAGCTCTAGACAGCTGTTGGTTCTAATAGTTAGTTGATTCAACCTGGTCAATGATGTCTTGTCTGTTGGTTGCAGCATAACACCTGCATTCCTTATGGTAAGCCAAACCTCAATAAGATCCAACATCAATTCAACAATCTCAATCGCTGCTCGTCATTAAACTTGCATACCTACTCGCCCTCTATTTTGTCCAAATTCCAGTTCTCTGTTCCTGCCTACCTATCTTCCTTGACTCGACCTGTCGAAGAGTCTTCAATGGACAATATGCTTACCACATTAAGAAGTCTTTCCTGATAGGCTCTGTGAGTTCTCCCACGAATGCTGCAAGTCAGGATCGGGATGGCAAAGCGGAGAATGGTACACAATGGAACATCCAAGGTTCGCATGGGATCAATGCCGCATTGAACGTGATCGTTACCCTGGCGGGGATAGTTGCAGAATCCAGGGTTGAAGGCGAGGAAAGATGGAATAGTTCCGATAATAAGTGTTGGAATTCCGTATTGTAACCCTTCATCCCACTCCGCTATCGGACCACATGCTGGAAGGAGGTTCCAACTCCGCGTCACCCCGAACTTGCCGAAGCCAACCCCCACAACCTAATTGTCTTAGTGAGCTGTCAGAGCAAATCAGATGATCTGATAAGATAATCTTAGATCACGACCTGAAAACGACAGGGTCTCGCAGCTCTGCCAAGCATCCTCTAGTCCATCTGCAGCACTGGTCAAACTTATTATCGCGTGGTTACCGGGCTTGGCGTGGGATAAAGAAAATGTACTTAAATGCGCGAGACCGCAGAAGAAAATTCCAATTGATTTTATCGCGCATTCACCATGTCTAGCGAAATCACGCCTGCGAGACGGTCTGCTTCGGCGGACAACGAGAAGTGCACGACTAATACCGAGAAGAGCACTGTTGATGCCGAGATACAGCAACATGGCGTCGCACCAACACCAACCGAGGCTATCCGTAAGCTTTGGACCAAATCCCCTCTCATGGTCGCCTTTGGCGGGTAAGCCACCATTTCCAAATTGCACACCAACCATGCTAACCCCCAAGGTTATTTGTCATGAACTTTTGCATGGTTTTCGCGGCTTCCTCCGCCGGCGTTTACGATCCCTACGCGACAAGTCATTTCCAGGGCCATTCGCTTATCGCAACGGCTAACATTATCCATGGAATTGTTCGCATTGTTGGTTACCCTCTCATGGCAAAGGTGGCGGATGTGAGTAGAGAACGACCCCGAAATTTATGCACACACTGAGGCTGACGCCCGACAAGCACGTAGGACGACCGCAGGGATTCGCTGGTGCGGCAATTAGCATGGCCTTGGCAAACGTGCTCTACGCTGCCTGCCGGAACGTAGAGACGTATCTCGCTGGAGGCATTTTCGAGTCATTCGGAGACACATGGTGGACTATAACCGAGCAAATCTTCATCGCAGAAGTAACATCCCTCATCAATCGAGGTTTTCTCTTTACCCTTCCAGAGTCTCTAGCAGCCATTCCGACATTGTACGCCGGGACATACCTCGGCGAGCACATGCTGCTCAATTCCTCTTGGCGCTGGGGTTTCGGCATGTGGGCTGCCATAATGCCCTTCTGTGCCCTGCCTACCATAGCCATCATGATCTTCATGAAGATGAGGGCTCGCAGGAAGGGCATTGAGCAGAAGCGTACTTCGCTTCGAGCTGCTTCTGAGATCCCCGAAGGTGCATCGCTGCTCGTACAAATTAAGCAAGTCCTCTATGTACAGCTGGATATGGTTGGGGCGTTTCTTTTGCTTGGAGGTCTTGCCATGACTCTTCTTCCCTTATCCATCACAGGCAGGAGGAACACTGAGAGATGGTCTGAGCCTTCTTCGATTGTGCTTCTGATTGTCGGAGTTTTGACCTTTGTTGTCTTCTTGGTCTGGGATGGACGATATGCTAAGAAACCCATTGTTCCGTTCCGCATGATTAAGAATCGCAATGTTATTCTTGCTTGTGCTTCGGTATGCTTGATTGCTATGTCCGACTCGACGTATCGGACTTTTGCACCAAGTTTCTTGCAGGTTGCTGGTGGCTATTCCCCCGGCCACGCCGTCAGAATCGAGTAAGTCAGTGCGCTTTATCTGTAACCTATTGCTAACAATCCGGACCAGTAACGCTCGGCGAGTCGCTCTCAATCTCGGTGGTCTTGTAATTGGTCTCGCCATCAGATTCGTCAAACATACTAAGCCCTTCATAATCCTGGGCTTCATCATGGTTGCTCTGGCAAACGGCCTCCCGATTTACTTTACTAACATCGACGGAGCTCGAGTCGCCAACGAAGCTGCCTTGACTACAGGCCAAACCCTTCTTGGTCTCGGTCGGGGCTTTGCTCAAGTTCCGCTTCAAGTCTCACTTCAAGCTGCAGTCCCCGACCATGAGATCGGTATCGCGACGGCAATGTTTCTTTCATCTTCTGGATTCGGTGCCAACGTCGGGAACAGGTGAATATCCCCGGGACTAATCGGTAGACCACCAGCTAACTCGTCTTTCAGTATCGGAGGAGCTCTCTGGAACACCCTTCTCCCTCGACATCTCCAAGCAAATCTGCCCGAAGCCGCCAAGGCTAACTCGACTGCCATCTTCCGGTCTATTGTAGTGGCCCAAGCCTACAAACCCGGATCTGAGATTAGAGACGCTATTAATCTGAGCTACCGCACAACGCAACAGACACTGGCTATTGGGTCACTGTCGCTCTCCATTCCGCTTCTTCTAATGATGTTTTCCTTCAAGAATGTTGAGCTAGAGACGGAGGTCAAGGAGAAGGATAGAATTGCGGAGAAACAACTAGCAGCTGCGGTCCGAAATGGTGAAACAGTTGATAATTCTCTGACTAAATCAAACGCTAGATAGTAACCTTAAAATAAAGATGACCCTTTGCTTTAGCTATACAGCTATATCCTCGACATCAAACGGGTTCCATCTGGTAACAGAGTTAAAGCTCTCGAAAAGACCAAATAATAACCTTATGATCCTCGCCGAGAGTAGCAATGTAATCGCCGTCTGGACTTGAGCTAACTTGATCTACCGAGCCTTTATGTCCCCTGAGGATCAATTGATAATCGCCGGTTTCTGTGTCCCAAATTCGAGCACTTTTGTACAAAGAGCCAGAAACAACCCAGCGAGTGTTAGAGATAAAGGCGACCGAAGGAGCAACGTCCTATAGCAACGAGATCAGCAAAATACTGAGAGTTCACATCCTTTGCGTCCTACCTCGTTATCCTCCAGTGTCCTGGTGAGTTCCGGACTGTAACCCAGGCTCCAAATCTTGATAGTTCTGTCATGGCTGGTAGTCGAAATATGCCTATTGTCAGGGGAGAACGCGACAGAGACGACTGCATCTTCGTGGCCCCGTAGAACAGTATATAGAGCTCTATCTTCCACGTGGAAAACGTGACAATTGTTATCAAAACACCCCACTGCGAGGTATTTGCTATCCGGAGATATAGAAAGGCCTGAGGCAGCATCAGGCAATTCCAGTAAGGTAATAAAATACCAACTCTGGGCATTCCATAACACGACTGCGCGATCGTCGACACCCACTGACACCAGAATCTCGCCCTGCGGCGAGAAGGAAACTGCGGCGACTTCTACCTTGTGACCTGGGAGAACTCTGATTTCTCCGCCGGACTGAAGGTCCCAAATCTAGTACTGAATATTAGCCATGTTCGACGGCAAGAAAGAAGTAACATCTAACCCGAATCAGACCATCCTGACTACCAGTGGCAAGACAGGTGACATCGGGACTGAAGCAAACGCTCAGGACATGAATATCGTCTAGTTCTGCGTCTCCATTGTGCGAAAGCTTCTGCAAAAGTGTTCCTGTCCGTACTTCGAAAATTAGAGCCGCTTTATAAGTGCCGACTGCAATTCGTTTCCCGTCAAGGCTAAAGCTCATGCAGTACACCGCGTCCGACACAGGAATAAAACGATGCGGGGTTACTGTTAATTGGCGTGGGACCGCAGGATTGATAAGATAATCCCAGTCATTCTCGTCAATGAGATCTTGATGGCTAACTTTTGGTACAGCATTCGCAACTCGACGAAGGCGCTTTTGCAGTTGATCCGACTCAGCAGCTTCATGGTATCGTTTCCTATGAGCTTTTAGACTTCTTTCAGTTTTAAACCCCACGTCGCTATAGGTGCAGTTCACTGCATAACATTTGAGATCTTGGAAGTGCAGCTGTCGGTGATTCTCTAGTTTCTCTTTCGATGAAAAGCCAATGACTGCATGTTGGCATCCGCGGATATCGCACAAGAACGCGCTAGCTCCGTGTTGTTCCTTGAACGCAAGTAGTGTCGCAGTGGAGATGCCGTCCACGGAGCTTTCTCTCATGAGAAACTCGGTGATGCTTTGATAAGTCTGCATAGGTTGTGCTAGAGGCGACTGATCATCGTTTGCCCACGAACTGACGTTGCGGAGCTCTCGTATCAATTCCGAAACAGAAGGATTGATCGACTTCATGAGATTAATAAATCGTTGATCCTTATCCACATCAGCCACAAGATTGCTGGCCCGCAGCTTGCGACTCTCTGAACTTAGTAGCTGGTGGCATAGCATGTCAACCCGCTGGAGTAACGGTCGCAAGCACTCAGGCATAACTTCATGCTCGACTTCGAAGCAGTCCAAAAGATGCTCGATCCAATGTTCGAGTGAATAGGGCCATAGTGATAAGAGACCCAAGGCGATTTCCACTGGACATAATGAAGCTGACGACGGTGCTAACAGGTCAAGGCCCTGGATGAGTTGGCAGACACAGGCGTATGCAATACTAGCATTTGACTGCAGGTTGGTAATGAAAGGGCTCTTGTAGCCCTCTAGGAATCTTCAACATAGCTGTTTCAGTAAGTGGAACTTAAGCCGTTGGGTCCAACTCACTGGGGTACCGTCGAATGAACAAACACCAAGCAACCCCCTGGCCCATCCTCCACAAGCGGTTTGCAAATTTCTATCATGTTCGGTAGCGGTTTGGTTTCGTCACTTAAACTCTCTCTACCTGGAAAGATAGATGCCCCGATGCGGAGTTGGTGTTTCTGCAAGATGCCTCTGCCTTTTTGGTAGTTAAGCCAGGCAAAGATGCGACGGATCCTGGCGACATCGTTTGTCGAACACCTGCTGCAGATGCTGTTTAAGATTTTGCTGTAGCTGATAAGCTGTTAGAAAATTCTCCATCATGAGAGACATAAAGAGCAAATCGACATACGCTTCGGCCAAAGTAGTTGGAAGACTGTTGATCTGAATAAAAAGATCCTCTAGGCATGCAGCATTAACGAGAATATCTAAAACCAGATGCACCCAGAGAAACATTCCTAGAAAGCGAGTCAGCTATAATGCAGTATGAAAGCTGTTAGAAACTGTACCCTCTGCCTTTTGTAGAATCTTGGATCCTAGGCTGTCAAGCATCGTCTCTCCAAGAGCGCCGTCATGCTGGCTGTCCAAGTCTTTGAGAGATTCTTTTACCACCATGGCGAAGTCCTTCTCAATATTAGCACCCTCTTCAGCCATGGAAAGCCGAGGTTGTTTTGATAAGCGTATAGATATACTTGACACATCTTGACTGATGAGCAGTAAGTTACACCCGGGAGCATCTTTGGTGACTCGAAGTAGATCCGTTATGAGTTTCCGGTGCTCCGATGTTGAGATTTCGTCCAGTCCATCTATAACTATTCTTAGATCATTGATGTTGGCGATCAGCTGCGGAAGAAGTTTTGTTAGGGTGTCATTGGTGGGCTTCTTGCCGCGTGCAATATAGTCTTCATATACAAACGGTGCAGTATCTGGCGAAAGACGGAGTATCTGGGAGGTGAGCGCTCTGAATATCCTCGTGCTCGCAGCCTGTACTGGTGTGTTGAAGTCGCAGAAAAAGAAGACCACCTTTCTAGTGGCATCAGCCGAGAGAAAGGATATCAATTTAGCGGCGAGAACGGACTTCCCTGGTGAAGTTAGTCTTGGGCAAGTCCACACTTCAAACACATGCATACCAGAACCCGGTTTGCCGTGAAGCCAAAGGACCTGCTTCCCAACTGTTCGTAGCCAGCCTCTGAGTTTGGGAGAGCTGGTGACCCAGCCCAGCGTCCCCTCGTGACATCGGTCTCTCAAAATTTCGAACTTCGTTTGCTGGTCTGTATCCGAGGCCTCAAGCCAGTTTAAAACTATACAGAGTTGCTGTGTACGCCATTGCGACTCTCGTTCCGCGGCAGCGTCTGCATCTCTCTTTCGCTGGTCGACAGCTTGGATTATATCGATTGCCATGGCCTCACGGTCAATTTCTACGCTGACTCTGGCTATACTTTCTAGCAAGCTTCCGAACCGGTGCTCAAATCCACCCCAGGCGGATTTGAACAGCATTTTCCAACCTGTTCGATGAAATTAGCAGATATTGTTAAATGAAAACTGTTGACATTTGGACTCATGGATCTTGTATTCCAGGATCTAAGTAGCAAGAGAAAGTAAAATGGATTTCACCTGATTTCCGAATCATAACGTAGGCGCGTCTGTGAAACTCCAGCACATCCTCGAATAAAAAGCCTAAAAGGTGTTGAAATGAACGTTCGTCAGGGAATACCTCGGCAAAGCGTGAAAATCGTGGCATTTGGAGGCCAATCTGGCCATAGGCAGAGAGTATCTTGTCAAGGGCGTGAGTGTGATCTTGAACCGCCTGTGGCAGCCGTTAATACAAAGAGAACGACTATAAAAGAAGAGGACCGACCAGAAGAACAAGTTTGATAGGTGCCTACTAGCTAGTCAGTAAAAACCGTAGACATGCGACTCTAACTTTCAGCTAGGAGGCCATACCCAGAGCCAAGGAAGATACGGTGTTCCGTTAGCAGCAACCTCAAGCGCCTTGGAATATCGCTCGATAGCATCAATGAAGGGGGAAATGCGATCCATATCCCGAAGTAGCTGTCTCGCGGCAAGCTGACGTTCCACTTGACCAATGGCCAGTTTTACGTCATCAAGCTTAGTAGTCGCTTCGATGATCCTGGCGTCCTCTGGTAGAACTTCGCTGCGGAAGCGATTGCAAGCTATTTCTATCGTTCGTTGGGCCATCATGGAACTTCCTGGCGGTTTGCTGTCTGACGAAACGAAAAGATGTAGATATCATAAAATGAGGGGGTTGAAAAAAAAAGGACACCTGGTGTCAGGCATCCATGCATAATATTGAAACACGAAAGTGCAAGTTAGGCGGTTTGTGAATGGCTATGCCTTGTTATGTTGGTTGTTGTACAATGCGTTTTGGTCCAATGGACTGTTAATGCAAGGGCTTTCGAGCAAAGCCCGGGTGGCAGTGCAACCTCTCAGCCTCATCCGAGTAACGTGATTTCGCGTCCGTAAATTTGTTTTCTTACGATTTCATACACACACAAACACTTAACCTCTACTTCACTTGTTTGCTGGCATTTCTTGTTTGATGCAACCTGGCGTATCTTACCCTTGAGTAGAGATCGATGCTTTCGGTGGCATCTTTCATTATGGAGCCAACTCCGAAGCGGCGAAAAACAATATCAACAGCGCTGTGCGCCAACCCTAGCGGAGGTTCCTTGGTTAAACCATGTTCTGAAGGTGACTCCTTCGGGCCGACGTTACAGACAAATCAAGTTCCTTTGAAAATATCATCGAAGGACATATGCTTTGGAATGGTTCGTGGCTAAGACTATGTTGCTTTTGTGCCCACTAACATCTTGCAAGCTTAATATCCCGACACTCAAAAACTTGTCAGGTACTCATCCGTTACGGACTATCGAGATTCGACAAGCCGGCGAGATATTCTCTTCTACTACAGGCAATCTGGTAGGATCCATCCGTTCCCGACATGCGCAATTACTGGAATTGTTAACAACTGAACAAATGGATATGGACCTGAGTATATCTTCAGTTGGCCCATCTACGAAGTCTTCTAGACAGTGTGCACTACAAGTGATCCTATACGGCGACAAAGACCTGTCTGACAGCCTCAAGGAGGTCCTCCGCGGTCAGAATCTCTTTCTACAAGATCCTTGTGGTGCAAGTCGCGATGTTGTATACTGGAACCCACAAAGATACTGTAACACTGCCGGAGCTCGAACGTCCGATTTTCATCCTACGAAGAGCAGCCAAGAGACGATAGTCGAGGAGACCGATCATTTCGATTCACTAGCAGCCTTTACCTCTAGAAATGATATGCCCGAGACGGAACCTTCCAGTCATGTACAAACACATTTGAAACCGTAAGCATATTCTTACTAACATTCGAATTCCAATGCTCACATTTCATAGGCATCAGAAACAAGCACTATCATTCATGTTGAGTCGTGAAAAAGGCTGGAAGTTACAAGTGGCCAGCGCAGATATATGGTCTGTGAAACAGGATAGTCAACAGACCTCGCAGTGAGCATTATAATCTGCTGGGGTGATTGGAATGCTAACTGGTAGAGCAGGGAGTTCGTGAATAATGTCAGCGGAGTATCTCAGTATATACCGCCGCCTGGTTTCTATGGTGGGATACTTGCAGACAACATGGGATGTGGAAAGACATTGTCTATGATTTCATTAATTGCACATGATGTATCTGAGACTAGAACTACTCTAGTGGTTGTACCGCCATCTTGTGCGTTTGTATATCCAGAAGTAGCATACAATGGCTGACTTGATGCACAGTATTAGATACCTGGCGCCGTGAGCTTCTTAAGTAAGACATCCCGTTTGAGAAAGGCTTTTGTCTCCATCATACTGACTCGTTAAGACACCTTAACGATGCTTCGCTCGTATGGGCTTGCCATCATGGTTCATCCAGGATAACGAGTGCCGATTTGCTCCAAGGAGTTAATATTGTATTGACGACATACCCAACAGCTGTCAACGAATGGCGAAAAAAGGGAACACTGAGCGTAATCTTCTCGCACGATTGGCACAGGATAATTCTGGACGAAGGTTCGTTTCTACTACTGCCTGGCTCAGCACATACTAAATCCGTACAGCTCACTATATCAAGAACCCAGCTGGAGAAACCAGCAAGGCAGTATGTCGCATTCACGCCAGCCGCCGCTGGGCAGTCACCGGAACTCCTATCCAGAACTCTCCTTCTGATCTTCAAAGTATCCTTCACTTCATCAAGGCATATCCCTATGCCGACAAAGCCAAATTTGATGAGGATATAAATCGCAAACTCAAATGTGGTGAGGTGGAGGAGGGGGTTAATCGATTGAAACGCCTTTTGGGTTCCCTCATGCTTCGGCGATCTCTGAGCAATGTCTTACCAATGAGGAGTGATTTCATCCAAACTCTTAAATTCGACTTTCAGGATGCAGAGACCTATAGAAGGGCAGCGACAATGGCGCTGGTAGGAATCGATGATGCTATGCAGTCAAGAAATGGCAAGAGTGGTTGTGTAAACGCTCTGCAGAAGATCAATATCCTTCGGCGTATTTGCAATCTTGGACAGTTGAGCTCTGGTACGGAATCTGACCTTCTGAACCATGGAGATCGCTCAGAGGAGACAGTATGGGATGAGGCAGCAGCTCGGAGAGCTCTAGGTCAGTTCCATAGCCTGGGGCTGGATCTGAACTGCTTGGGGTGTCAGCAACCAATGGATGAGCTTCCACAGCTTTGCCACCTAACACAATGTCACCGTCTATGGTGCGCAGGATGTTTTGGCTCCTCTACCCACGGAACTCGTCCTTGTTATTGTGAACCACTGTGCCCTTCGATTGAGCTGTACATGCACTCACCAAAACTGGCGGGGGACTTGCAGAGTGGTAGCAAACGACAAGAGTTTCCTACCAAAGTAAAAGCTCTGATTGCAGACTTACAACGGCAACCCAATGGAACTAAGAGGTATGTCTCACACGCAGTACCCCTATGAGCCTCTCTCTGACACGAGATTTCCAACAACAAGCATTGTCTTTTCCTTTTGGAAGTCAACCCTAGACTTAGCCCAAGCCGCCCTGGAAGCAAAAAGAATCCCATGCGTTCAAGTGGATGGGTCAGTTCCTGCAAATATGCGTCGAGAGATCTTTGGCAGATTTCGTTCGGACAGCACAGTTCAAGTGCTCCTATTGACCTTGTCCTGCGGAGCAGTAGGGTAGGTCATGCCAATGGATTACGTCCTTGCTCTTTCTAACACCTACATTACTCCAGCTTAACCTTAACAGCCGCATCACGAGCCTACCTGATGGAACCTCAGTGGAACCCTGCCATTGAGGAACAGGCGTTGTCTCGTATCCATCGGATTGGACAAGCGAAGCCTGTGACAACAGTTCGGTTCGTTATGGATGATTCCATCGAGCAGGTAAGTAGATGTGGAAGCTAAGATAGATTTGACTGAGACTGATACGTCGCAGTACGTAGTTGAGGTTCAGAACAGCAAACGGGATTTCATCACGGTTCTGATGTCTCCGCGAACATCGTCTTTGACAAGAGAGTTGCTAGAGCGAATAAGGCAATGTGTCAAGAGGTCATTGGCTTGATTATACATGAAAAACGAAACGTCTTTATTTTCCGGATTCTTTGCTCGACCAAGAGGGCATGAGTCTATCGGGGCAGGAAGAAAGGAATGGTATCTGTTGATATTGGAGTCATATTTTCTGGAAAGGTGTAGCTCGTTAATAGATGCTTATTGTGTTAAAGACGACATGACGATACAATATGAATACCAACCTATTTTGACTGTGGTAGTATTTTAACCGTACGCTCTGCTTCGCCTGTGAGAGGCTTTCGTTAGTACTGCCAAGTTGTGTTCAACCACATCACTAGGTATCCATTGGATGCATCATTAGAGTACTGCTACCAAAGTATAGGTGCTTACAATGACGGATAATAGCAGCATTGCCCCTGGCTCCACTACTGATGCCAGAGTGATCCGCCGGATAGTTCATTTGCCCAAGGGAGGGTCGGGTAGAGGGAGTTTCTGACCGAGATCTGCAACGGCACACTGTACTCGCCACCCGTTGCAGTACACCTATGCAAGTTTCAGTTTGGGATTACAGGCTTCGCCCATGCCAAGCCCCTAGGAGTTGTGTTGCTTACCACCTTGCGACTTCCTCCAACACCAAAAAAAAAAAAAAAAAAAAAAAAAAGAAAAGGTCTTGCTGTTTGGTTGACATGTAGTGATACTGGGGAAATGCTAAACTCTTGAACATGATAGAGATATAACGAAGATAAAAATAGCCAGGTCGATGCAGGATAATGGCCGAAGAAGATGGGTTACGTGCGATCGCCTCTTGCTGGGATCGGGCTGTGAATGTGCATTTCCATTGTCAATCGCACCCCTGAAATATTGGTGGGACTGCATTTCAGCTTCTGCCAAAAGGCGGGGGCGGCATAAACCATCCAATTACCAACAGGAGAAGAACCATATCATGGAATTCAGATTGCCAACAGCGTACCTATAGTGCTGATTGGAGGGGTTGAGCTTTTACTGGGGTTAATGAACCATAAGACGAGGCCAGCATCCTCCTGGGGGTGAATTTCCAGCGAGAGTGCGGGCCTTTCCGAAATTCTTGACACTCACCGAGGAACTGTCTACCCTCAGTTACCCCTACCAGATTTTGACCGTGGATATAAAATTCCAACTTATACGTCATGTCAGACGAAACACACGAAACGCTCTTGACTGGTGATGAGGTGGATTCGGGAACACCTTCTCACCAAGTTTCTGATCACGAATCCAGCGATAACAAATAATAAAGGACAGTACAAAAGACCAAAATTTTTGTCGCCCATGATTTGACCTTGTCTTAATGATTATATACTCTTCTGTAACTTTATAAGAAATTTGTATAAATCTTCTTGCAGTAAGCTCAATAGCTTAACACACTTTAATGTTCCAGCAGTAGTCTCCGAAGGTATCAAAACCATAGCTTTAGGCGATCCAGCAGGTCTATTGAAGAGGGGTTATGCCCACTCTGGGTATTTCAGAACCTGACTGTGCGATCTTCAACACCCGCTGACACCAGAGCCAAATTGTCTAACAAAAAAAAGGTTTGTAACATTATACTTTCAAGCACCTAACCCCCAAAAGGAACTCCGACTAATCCCGAGAGGGCGCACGATCCATTTAAATGGTAGAACAAATAATAGGGCGCAATAACAGAAACAGGATTTAAAATCTTTCTTGGTTGGCAGATTGGTCTTCATCCTTTTATAATGTATTGTTTTGCACACAAGACCGTGAACCGCTAAAGAAATTACGTTTCAACATTCCCTTCACCAGTCATCCGATGGAGCGGTCACGTACTGATATGGACGACTGTCCCGTGGCGCTGACGCAGAAGCTAGTTCAGATCAACTCCGCGAGCCCGACCCTTGGTAGTATCGGCGGTCCTGGAGAGACTGAAATCGCGACTTATGTCGCGTCGTGGCTCCAAAGTCGCGATATTGAGGTTCATTGGATTGAACCTACCAAAGGCCGACCTTCAGTCGTTGGTGTAGCTCGCGGCTCAGGTGGAGGCAAAAGTCTCATGTTCAATGGTCATCTCGACACAGTCACGTTGCTTGGCTATGAGGGTGACCCCTTGAGTGGGAGAATCGAAGACGGGAAGCTTTACGGCCGCGGCGCTGCAGACATGAAGTGCGGACTAGCAGCGGCTATGGTGGCTTTGGTCAATGCGAAAAAGCTTAACCTCAGGGGTGATGTCATATTCGCTGGTGTAGCCGACGAAGAAGATACTAGCCTCGGAACGGAGGACGTGCTGCGCGCTGGATGGACAGCTGATGCTGCTGTTGTTAACGAGCCGACAAATCTCGAGATCACGAACGGCCATCGGGGCTTTGTATGGTTCGAGGTCAATATTCATGGCGTTGCGTACCATGGCTCCCGTCCGGATATGGGTGTCGACGCGATCTCCAAGGCTGGGCATTTCTTGGTAGAATTGGATCTCTATGCTGATCGTCTTGCGATGCGTCCAAAGAGTGGTCACGTTGGCAGCCCTTCCGTGCATGCATCCACCATCAAAGGAGGTGAAGAAATCTCCTCATACCCAGCAAACTGCACAATCACCATTGAGCGACGTACAGTACCAGGGGAAACACCTGCGAGCGTTGAAGAAGAGCTTGTGGAAATCTTGGAGCGAATTGCGAAGTCAACGCCAAAGTTTAAATATGACATCAAAGCGACGTTTGATCGATCTCCGTTTGAGCTTTCAGCCGATCATGAATTTTCCCGACTCGTTGAAGAGACTCTTGAGTCTACGACCGGAGAAAAGTTGCCTTTCAAAGCGGCGCCCTACTGGACTGATTGCGCTTTGTTGGCTGATGCAGGCATCCCAGCGCTATTGTGGGGACCGAAAGGAGACGGATTACACTCCAAGAAGGAATGGGTTGAGGTAGAGTCAATCAACACTGTTGCTCGGGGCTTGACTGCAATTGCAGCCAAGTTCTGCAAATAGGCTCTACATGTTAGTTCGAGGGTGGTAGTGGAACTCATATCAAGCATGCTTCCTCGAGTTCATCTTACACGCCATACTATATCTACCTGCGATTTCTGAAAGGTCCCTAAATCCTCCCGTAAAATTCCTTGACGGCCCGTAGGTCTTGAGAAGTAGAACAGGCAAGCTCGGAATTCTCCAGCATTAAGTGTTGCGGCACTATGACCTTTATCTGAGGCGATGAAGGGAGCAGTTACACGATCCACTTTTTGAATGGATAGTCATCATGTTCCGCTTCCATCCACCTTCACATATCTTCTTATCTTGCATTTGAAGAATGTCCTCTTTATAATGAACATTTGCTCCTACATCTTCGAAGCTACCA
Organism: Fusarium sp. MBC 181; assembly: GCA_030772735.1. NCBI lineage: Eukaryota > Fungi > Ascomycota > Sordariomycetes > Hypocreales > Nectriaceae > Fusarium > Fusarium sp. MBC 181. The sequence continues at coordinate 47,891 of JAPHDB010000132.1, read as the reverse complement.
TTGTTGAGGTCCATTGGAAGTAACGTTAAGGCGGGTTGTGTCCTCGCCCCGTTCTCCCTTGCGCTCCAAGACAAAGAGACGGAGAGGGAAGCGCCAAAATAAACACGACTCGGCATATTACCCTTGTCGACCCACCAACCTTTCCACTTATCCGACGTGCGCCCTCTGTCTACTGAGCTGTCTGGTCTAATCGTTTCGCATCAACGATGGGGCTAACAGATCATTCTGCATGTGTCTGTAAAGTAGAATGGTTTACAGGTTAGGTAAAGTTCAGGATATGTACATAACGTTTCCCAACGTTATTATTATAATGCTTATCAATCTCAACGCTATCAATATACATGGCAGCGCGGCGGAACCGAATACTCGTATCCTCACCCGTCTCAGCGGCTTTTGTTACCTAAAGAGGCATTGGCTGCTCTACCTAAGCTTTTAAAGCATTCTAATTGCAAAAACTACAAATTGTCTCTACTCTCCATCTGGCTTTGATCATGAACACCAACAATCACATCTCATCCTTTAAAGATGTCCACTACAGGGGTCGCTTTCCGCACTTTGCTCGGCATCGAGTCTTCTACCGCTTCTACCAGCGACAGCGTTCTGGTCATTATCGATGCCCAAAATGAGTATGCCACTGGAAAGCTCAAGATCGAGAATATTGAAGCCTCGCGTCCTGTTATCGCCTCTCTACTAGAAAGATACCGTGCTGCCAACGCACCCGTCGTTCACGTTGTTCATATTACACCTTCGGGGGCGCCTGTTTTCACCCCTAATACAGAGCTTGTCGAGGAGTTCGACGAGTTGAAGCCTGCGGAAGGCGAGAAGGTTGTTGAGAAGTTGCACCCGGGCTCTTTCACTGGAACGACCTTGCAAGAAGTCTTGTTTGCGACTGGTAGGAGCAAGATTGTGCTTGTCGGTTACATGGTAAGCTCCCTGATGATGAAATGAATTCTATATCCTTACTAACACGCTTACTTAGGCCCATGTGTGCATTTCAACTACCGCTCGCCAAGGTGCTGAGCGAGGATGGGATGTTCTGGTGGCGGAAGATGCGGTTGGCGATAGAAACATTCCCGGCGTTAACGCTCTAGAGTTGAAGAAGGTGGCTCTTCACGAGATTGCCGACGCCTTCGGTACCATCGTTCAAAGCAAGGATATTAACTAGATGTTTTGCTTGATAACAGTATTCTCAGACATTGTATAGCAGAGGTTTTATATATGACTTCCTTCCATTGGCATTTTAAAAGCTCCCTATGACTTGCCGCCATTGCATGGTAATGTAGTGAATGAGTATAATAATAGTTGATTTGCCAGCATAAGAGAGCCGCCACAAACAGGCTTACTTCGTTGTAACGCTCACACCATCGATCTAGCATCAGATGCGTCATGTGCACGAAACCCGCACCTGGTGAAGCACTTACGACAAACCAGTTTAAACAGGACAGTACGAGCGAATTTATCAAGCCGTCTGACACTGCTATATTGAAGTGAAAGAAAGGTTTTTTTTAACAACACCAACACTATTGTTGTTTCTATTTGATGAAGTCCTTAATGAACACTGAAGTCTAAAGATGCCAATGGGAAAACGGGTCTTCTATATGATAACAATACATAATAAAACTCAAAGTACTACATGATTGGGCAAGCCGTTAAACTCCCAGATTCGATCAATTACTATCGCTCAGAGAACGACCCGAAGCTTAAGTTTCGTATACTATATATCTAGTTGAAAGGAAACCGTTCATTATCTCAGGTTTTCGAACCAGACTGGGCTGAGTTAAAAAGAATTCACAACTTCCTCACATCATTCACTCATGCCACCAAGCTTACAGAAGGTCCAACCCTTACATTAATTTTGTACGGGCGAAACTCAATGCATATTACACTCGAAGGAAGAGGAAAAAAGCCGGATCGAAGCAAGGAAGGTATTTATGTTGTGCCCAAACCTTATATATAGGGCAGGGCAAAATAAAAAGATCATGTGTGGGCAAAGGAGTCATGATGCCCTTATTCAAAGTGTAAATATCATATCACCGAAAACCTTATCTGATCGCATATTACACTCTTTGCTGACAGAAATCTCGTATAGGGTATTTGCACTATTTAATTTACCCAGCTTCATCACACTACCCTTGATCCAGTCATCAAGGCAATAAAGCCATCAGTCGTCAACCTGAACTGAGTTGCCAATTTCGTGACCAGTCAGAGAAGTACAAAGGTGAAAGAGGAGAAGGGCTGGCACGCGCTGGCAGAAGTAAACGAGTACTCTATACGAGTACTCATTCTCGAATTCCTCCAAGCTAATGCTGATGGGTCGGTCTCATCTAACCAAATCGGGAGACAAAACGCGGGAAAGATGGAGACCTCAGGGATGCCCCACAGGCTACAGCAGATAATTTCATAATCATCTCGAACGTTAGTGGCAAACACATAACAAGTAACACTTTGACGGGGAATTGGTCATTTGAAGATTTCATTATTACTGACATGTGTGTAATACACCTGTACCCATCACTGATACACGTAGGCACATTAATGGGGAGTAAAGGCCACGATGTAGGGTCTTCCATGATTTCTTAGCTGCCGTCCAGGTTTATGCAATGTTCTAGAAGTGGGCGAGTGACTGGGATCAACGGTTTAACGCTATGTGCTAAGAGGTCGGTGTGGGAGCCCACAAATAAGATCTTACGGAGGAATATGTAGAATGTCACCCACAAGCCCTTGTGCCCTTCTTTTCTTTAGCTAACGTGGCACAGTTGGAAACCCTCTGTACCGAATCAAACAATCACGTCTGCTAATTATTCTCTGAGTGTATTCATAATGGCCATCTACTGGCATCTACTCGGGCAATATGTGGAGTGTTTCAGGTTTCGATGCAGGATTAGTTAGATAGGGAGACCCTGACATAGGGAATAGGGTAGCTTTTCAACGTTGAGAATCTTTACAAAGCATGAGCATCAAGAGGAGATTATGAATCAAGATAACATGGCAAGATGGATCTCGTATGATTATGAATCAGGAAGAGGCCTAGCATCTGAATTATTAAGTCCATCGTGGGTTGGTAGATATATCAAGCCCATTACCAGCCAGCCTTCTTACAGATCGATCATCACAGCATACACAGTTCAACAACAGAATCAACATGTCTCCCACCAACTTCAACACCACTGTTCATATCACCCACTTGACCACCGCAACGTCAATCCTCGAGATTGATGGCGTCAACTTCATCACGGATCCTGTCTTTGCCGATGCTCCCGCTGAGTATGACATTACCGACATCATGCCTGAGGGCACTGAGAAGACGATCTTGAAGTATGATGAGGGCCCAGCTCTGAAGCTCAATCAGATCCCCCCTATTGATGTCGTTCTTCTAAGCCACGAAGACCACATCGATAACCTGGATGACGAGGGCCGCAAGCTTCTTGATGGTCGCCGGGTCATCACCACGCCAAACGGGACCAATAACCTGGCACCCCGGCCCGGCGTTGTTGCCATCAAGCCGTGGGAAACCTTGACCATGAACCTGAACGGCGTCGAGTGGCAAATCACTGGAGTTCCCTGCGTCCATCTTCCCGGTGGTGAGGTCACTGGATTTATCCTCCACAACAAAAACTTCGGAACCAGCCCCGAGGGCCTTCCTAATGCTGTCTACTTTACCGGAGACACTGTCCTCCTGCCCGAACACTATGAGATTGCCAAGCGATTCCATATTGTGGTTGCTCTGATGAACTTGGGCGACGCCAGGTTCCCGGTTGCAGGACGTGATGAGCCACTTCAAATCACTATGGGCGGTCAGGATGCCGCAAAGCTTTTCCGTGGCCTCAAGGCCGATACTCTGGTCCCCATTCACTACGAGTCGTGGCACCACTTCACCCAGTACGGGGAACAACTCAAGAAGGCCTTTGAGAAGGAGGGCATCGAAGACCGAGTCTGTTGGATGATTCCTGGGGAGCGAAAGCAGGTCGTCTAATCCAACAGAAAGACCTGTAACCACGCGCAACAAAATCAATGAGTGAGGCGAGACTGTGATACTTGGTTTTATGAGATATAGAGGGGTTGTACCTAAAAGCATACCGGAACTATAGAATAAGCTATTTGGAGCAAACTTGGAAAAAGATAATGGATGTATCTAAGAGACACGGAGAATGCAAAAGTTATCGAACTACATAAATTCAGTTCCCACTCAAGAAGTGTTGATTTTGACCTCATTGTCGCCCCAAAACTGGGAATCTATTTACTCAGAACCTTTGTTGTGGTAACACCCGATCGTGGAGTATGGCCAATGTTGTTAAACTAATTATACAGAAGTGCGATGACTGAAATAACCTCCTGGCGTTGCTGGGATAACCCTTTTACAAATCTAGATGTATGTGTGTAATCTGTAATTGATTGTTATGCTCATACCGACGTACTCTCATACCTCTCCAGAACCAGTGTACGGAGGATCAATCAGTGCATGTGGCCTTTGCAAGGTCAGAATTTCGCTAGTATCATGACGCCGCAACTGCCACTGGTACACAGGTCGAGCCTGCAATATAACGTGGGCCAGTACAGTGTAGGTTCCCTATGATCAGTCAGGGATGCACCATGCTGAAAATGTCAAATAATAGGCCCTTCTCCCTTACAAACCGATTGTTGATCAGTTAGACGAGAAAAATACATAACGTTACCACGATGAAATTAATGAATCTACTGAAAAATAGTTACCTAAAATGGAAAAAAGACCCCAGATTAATAATCCCGTAGTTGCAGATGTCGGACCCACCCTTTAGTTCCATAATTGCGGTCGGTCGAGTTGAGCTTGAGTCTCGAACCTACGTGCATTTGTCAGTCATCTCGCTTGGATACCACTGACTAGGGTAAAGGGGAACTATACGTCATTCGCAGCTGTTTTTCATATATGCCTATTCCTGACCTTTCTAGAATAAGCATCGATCTTGAATTCCTTTAAGTTGTGTAACTTTCCTCTCTTCCCGTCTTATCATGCACAAGCCGGAATTTCACTTGCAATCGGACACTAAAATTATGGCTGCCGGTCAACGATCCAATCAAGCTAGTCGTCAGAGCCAGCTATCAGTTATGTCACGGGGGCATTCAACAGGTCGAGATGAGACTCAGCTGGGGCATGAGCTAATCAATACACGCATTCAAGGCACTGGTTCTCCGCCAGTCGAGGATCGGAAGACTGACGAACCGAGATATGGATGGTAATGCTTCCCAGCACCCAGATACATTGCTTCCTGTCGCTGATGAACCTGCAAATAGGGTTGTCGTGGTTTTGGTGTTTTTAATCAACGCCCACACCTGGGGCTTGATTGGGGTGAGTGCTGATATCTACGCATTGCTTCATGAGTTGGTGCTGATATTTGCAGTCTTATTCCATCTTCCTGGCGTATTACCTACACTCAGGAGTATTTGAGAATCCAGACCCATTGACCTTGGCATTTGTAGCGGGTTTGTCATTTTCCATTGGTAAGTACTCGGAACCTTCAGGGATATTTGTTGATGTAGCTGATCTCTGACTAATATTAGCTCTTCTTGTTGCTCCGATTGTTACTCGTTTGAGCCCTTGGATTGGTACCAGACCTACTGTCATGATCGGAGTCTTTCTTCAAGCGTGAGTCATGTGCGATGGAAATATAATGACCTCTGCTAAATTGTACACAAGGGGTGGACTCATCGGAGCTTCGTTTAGCACCAAGATATGGCATCTGGTCCTAGCCCAAGGACTACTGTTTGGAGCGGGTGTGGGCTTGATTGTCAACGTCACTGTCAGTATTGTTCCGCAATGGTTCGTTGCCCGACGTTCCTTCGCTGTAGCTTTGACTACGGCGGGCTCCGGTACTGGTGGTTTGATCTACTCTTTGAGTATACACCGCATGATTGATTCTTTAGGAGTATCGTGGGCATTTCGAATTCTTGCGTTCGTATCGTTCGTGGTCAATGGGTCAGCCACTCTGTTCCTCCGAGATCGCAACCACGCTCTTGGTTCGGTTCACAGAGGCTTCAACACTGGTCTTTTCAAAAGAACTGAATTTTGCCTCTTCCTTGCCTGGGGCTTTTTCTCTCAGTTTGGCTTTGGAATCACTATCTTCTCAATGTCTGACTTTGCACAAACCATGGGTTTTACCTCTCAGCAGGGCTCCTATGCAAGTGCGGTATTTAACTGTGTGTTCTTACAATTCTCCTTCTCAAAGTCTCCTCGCCTAACTCTTCATAACAGTGTCCCAAGCAGTCGGGCGACCTCTTATTGGCTTGGCCAGCGACCGCTTTGGCAGACTTAACGTTGCTGGCATTAGCACTTTAGCTGCGAGTATTTCTACACTACTGATATGGACTCTAGCCGGCAAGTCATTTGCTGGTACAATAATTTACACGCTCTTTGGCGCTTTCGCTAGCAACATGTGGACAACAGTCGCGCCGGTAGCGGCAGAGGTTATGGGTCTCCAGACACTACCCTCTGGTAAGCATCACGAGTCCGCCTTTTTACCAGGGAGATATCTGACCTGCTTTATAAGCTTTATCTATCTTTTGGATAGTCCTTGTGTTGCCAACAACATTCGCTGAACCAATTGCGGTATCCTTGAAAACGGAAGGTACCAATGTTTACCTTGGAGTTCAGCTATTTGTAGGATTTATGTACCTGGCCGCATTCATTTCAAGTATTAATGACTCCCTTTATCCTAAATTGTCGTTGCAAGACTGACAGATAGCTAGTGTGGCTATTGCGGGCTTACACATTCCATCGGATGACCCAGACTCCCGGTTATAGAGAAGAATCAAGCTTGATTGATCAAATTGGATATAAGGAAAGACTTAGAATTCTTTATCAGGGGTCATTTACTGTCGCAAAGATTTAATTAGCTTTTTTCAAATACTTAATCTACTTACTGTAGCCTACAAAAAGATTAGACTATGTATATTCTGCTTTTCAAAACTAAATAAGTCTTTTAGCTCTTGGAAGCGTTTCTAAATGTAGAATTATTTACTTAGAGAGGTGGAAGAGAAAAACGTCTTCGCGAGTTTAGCAACACAGAGGATCGACCAGGAGATTGGAACTACTTGACGGGTGTAATAGATAAGCGGTTACCCAATTGCAGGTTAGTAGTGCAGATTAAGTGGGTTCCTGCTTTCCTTACGTAATTCTCTGCCGGAGTTAAGTTTCCACTGTCCTGCTCTTTTTTTCTAATTTGAGTTAAGCGAGAATTATCCAGCTGTAACTTTTAATGTTTTGATAAGGAGCAACCATATCTGATTCAATCAGATCAGATCACATTGACCCGATTGCCGACTGCTTGACCTTTATAATGCCCCTGCAACAAATGCTGGTAGGTTCGTTATAATAGGTCAGTTTCCGAGACTACCACACCAATAGCTGGTGTAATGATCTGATACTACCTTGTAGGTGGTCGGCAGCAATTTGGGAAGCTGACAGGCTTTGGCGTATCGTATTCGAGCCATCTTGCGTTCCCATATCGGTTCGTATTAGTTACCTAAAATATAAAGCTGAAGCAATTCCAGCGAATCGTCATTTGTGATAAGATCCATAAACAAGCTTTTTCTCGCCCGGTCTTCATCCACCCTATTTTTTATTGGGAGAATCTTATTGCAACTCTCCACTGGATTTCCTAAATATATGTGCTCTCCTTTACCTTTTACGCATTTCACTTGAACTGTGTCTGCCACCGTCACCTGATACAAGCTGCATGGATCTTTACAACCAAATCCCGACCATCAGCCCTCCCACGAACAGTCCCAAATTGATAGGGGCAGTATCATGTCCTGTGAACAAGACATGACTCTTCCAGCAAATGCGGGAGACGTCGGCATACTCAAAGGGACTGTCTCGTTCCCGAACCATGAAAGCTTAAACGATTTGCAATTCTTTGGATTTATTTGGCAGAATATACCACAATATCATTTATCGTGGGAGTACAGTTCGGTTTCTGAACATTTCCCTGTTAACTACGAAACGCTCCCCTTTCCTGTTGTCTCCTCTAAGCCGTGCGATGGTGGTTCGCAGAAAGATCACTTCATGCATGAAGAGACTTCCAACAGTCAATGGTCACTCATACATGACAGTGGCCCTTCTTCTGCTTTCACAGAGATGTCTCCGTACTCTGAAGCCTTTGGACAGGGTATACACATTGGTTCCAGCAGCTCCCAGTCTTCGGACCTGGTGGGGCCAGGCTCTGGAGTGGGTAGTTGGCAGCAAGCCGTTGATAAAGCAGCAATCGCCGCAAACCCCGAACAACGCCTCACTGGTTGTGCCCTGGGCGATGTAAGAGGGCCGAAAGTCACTGATGCGTCGAATGATTCAGCATCGGGGGTGATCCGGCCGAAGATGGACACGCCAAAAGGGGAATGCGAGAAGAATCCCAGACGGAGTCGCGTATCGTTTGTCAACACAGAGCACCAGGGGGGAAGGACCAACGTGGTTGACAACAAGAAAAGAAACAAAAGGATTGCGCGGGAACAAAATCGCGTGTCTGCGGCCAAATGTCGTAATCAAAAGCGCGATTTTGCTAACAAACTGAAAGCTAAGGTGGAGGAACTAACTGAGCTGCACCAAGAACTTTCTCTATGTTGTAACGAGGTCAAATCTGAAGTTATGCGGCTCAAAACAGAGATTTTACGGCATGCAGATTGTGATTGTGATGTTATCCGGGTTTACATTTCGGCCGAGGCCAACAAAATTGTGGATAGACTGACGGGAGATGCTTCTTTTCTTAGTGGACCTGGTACACGTCCAACACCGACTACGTTCAAAATCAATAGAGGCAGATGGTAATGGCAGAGGAGGAACGGTTGTAGTACAGATTGGTAGCCTCCTGATTGCCTGAGTTGATAAATACTTTGCTCAACCCGTCAGATTGATGAAAAGTTCACGGGATCCCTCAGCTTAACGCGTAAGGACGACCCATTCGCTGTCCATTGAGATTTCATGAACAATTGAAACTTTTTCTTCCTTCCTTTGCATCGCCCAGATACGGTGCATGGGGCAAATTGACCAATCCTGCACGAAAATCCCAACTAGCGTTACTCCTGTGCGGGGAACAGCCAACTCCGACTCTCCGACTTCGGTGGCAGTGAGACAAGGGAGAAGAAGAATCAAGCTTTTCACTACGTAGGGTCAACAAAACTGGGTGGGTGACATTTCATGCCTGTAGCATGCTGTGCATGTGAAACGAGATAACAGTGAATGCCGATATGACGGGTCATATATTCGCTGACAAGGAAACTATCGATATCAAGGGACCATTTTGTCACTGCCGACATTGTGCAGTAGTCTGCTCAATGCTTCATATTGCATGCAGACTCGTAGGGACTTTTAAGTAATGGTTTCGTCACAGGCTTAACACGGCACAACTCGGCACAGTCTACTGTAACACACCATATGCTTACGATGTATCCCGTGATGTAATGGAACAAGTGAGGAAATATCGTGATGCAGTCAACGCTATCTACAAGGGTGCATCCATTCCTCGCTTTGCTCAAAGGATGTGTGGTCTAGAACCCAGCCATAAGCACGGTCTAGACCCTTGAGTCAGACGACGTTTCATAACAAGCTCACGCCACACTAAGAGAACTAAGCCCAACTGAAGCTATACTACCACGGATTAAATCAAAATCAATCATGCGTGCGTGCGGGGTCAAAAACAAAAGATAGAGACAGGGAGTTAAGCACAACGCTGAGTCGGCAAAAAGGAGGAAAGAGAAAGGCAACGGCGGACGCCGCCGCCCAAAGATGCTTTCAAATTCTCAACATTCCACAATGATGTGTGCAGAAACGCCAGACAAGTCCGTGAGTACGTTGTCGAAAAGTTAACGGGATTCAGGTTGTAATTGTCACGTATAAAACTGCAGCTCGTCCAACGAACCATTTGGGCCGTTGCTCGCAGTTTTCGGATAAATAAATCATCATCATCAAACAATCTCAACATGACTACTAACACTATCGCTGATAAACCTGGTGATCACTACTGGGGTCGACAACACAGCGGCCGTGAGGTGCGTAATCAAACCCGATAGTTTGCTACCGTTTTGGTAATTAGGTAAAGTTTAATTTGCTTCCACCATTGTCTTACCTCCAGTGGCCCGACCAGGGTGCATCAGTTGCATTTTGGCAGCCATGATTTCATCGTAATTGTTCAACACTAACATTTCCAAGTCATCGTCTGCTAGTCACTTCTTATATCAGCTCAACCAAGAAGAGGAGACCCCAATTCAAATCGAAGATTCAGTGTTTGGCGATGCATCGACGAGTATTGGGTCATACCCTCAAGCACTATCAACTCTTGAGTCCCCTCTCACAAGTCCCTTAGTGTGGGATACAGTCACGTCTCATGTCGGTACCTCTGACTGTGACGCATTTACCTTTGATCCAGATATTGCGATCAAATTTGAGCCTTCTGAGTTCGATTGGTACGGCATGACGGACTACAAAGACCTCTTTCTCGGACGAGGAGAAAAGAGCTCAACGACCACTAGCGTTACGTTGCAGACAGACGGTACAGAGGATGTCTCAAAGATATCCCCACCACCAAAGATGCGTTCGGCGTCTCGGAAGCGAAAGAACCTCCGGGCGAGACCGCTTATACCGAGCGAAATGCGACAAGCTCGCGACTCACACAACAAAGTGGAAAAGCAATATCGGACACGGCTTAAGTATCACTTCGAAAGATTGCTTTTGGTACTTCAGGAATCGATGCCCAAGAGTCAGTACGGGGGCAAAGATGGGTCAGTGAAGGACCCTTACTGCTTTAGCAGAGGCGAGGTTTTAGATGCCGCGAGACAGCGCATTCTTGCTTTGGAAGAAGAGAACAAAAGACTGGCGACCCAAGTTGAATTGCTGCGCTAGAGTCTTAGGATTGAATGAACAAAACAAACCTCGCTCAAAATCAAACAGGTCGGAAGGAACACAGGATTGTCTAACACGAGCAAGGGCTAATAGGAGACACGTAGAATAGGGTTAATGTCGATGTAAGGTAATACAGTGCTCGCTTCTACCAAAAGAAAATAGCATTTGACCTTGAATTAAGCTTGCGGGTATCTTGCGATGAGCAGTTCTGCATTCAAAGTTTCATACCGTATGGATGTGCCAGCTGATGATAGTGCTGACACGATGGACCATTCCTGTACCTCCGTAGTGCTTCTGTAACGCTGGACCGGTACTTCCGAACCGCGACAGTACTGAATATGGTTCTAACTGCAACGTTAGCTTTAACATTATGGTTTGATGTAAAGCTGTAACTGGCTAATCGTATCTGTGTACACGCACTCAACCTTCCAATGTGTGACTTGGACACAACACACCCACCTAGCAGGATAGTCGCTCCGTGAGACCTTGTCAAACGGCCAGTCAAGGTGCAGTAGTCTCAACATGGTGTATCACAATCCTAACTTGTATCTATATTTATACATGGGCTGGTCTTGGCTTTTGCGGCATTGGCCCAGGCGACGAAAAGCGACAGGCACAAATGGGACATGTATCGTGCTCTGCAAAATACCAAGAAGCAATGCAATCTGCATGAAAAGTATGCTCGCACGCTAAATGCCGGATCACATCAGTATCTTTGACAACTTCAAGACAGATAACGCTAAGGGTAAAAAAAACTGTCAGTGAAGTATCAAAGTGAATCTGGATAGGTACATACCATGTCATATTTGTAACTGGAACCGCCCACGCGGCATGTTCCTCTTGCGAAAGCTCGGATCTTAGTGCCTGACTTGTCTTGGGGGGAGCGACAGCGTCTAAATGTTGAAGATCTCTGGGCTCGTAGTCCGAGTCCCTCGTGGATGCAGAGGATGAAGAACTTGAGGGGTCATTCCTGTGTCTTACCCATGCATAAAGCCTTGATGACCATTAGATAACCCAAACAGATTGATTGATTGGATCGAGTCAATGCTTACCCGGGCGCACCTACGAGAATGAAGGTGAAAAGGGCAAAAAAGAGTAGTACCATGACAGGGACCCATGCAAATTCAAGATGACTGTCGTTTGAATTGTCGGGAATTTGGACAGGGGAAGGAAGACAGGTGGTGATTACAGCCATGGCTAGGATGTGCGAGGGCACGGAAGACTCCAGGAGGTTGGCGCCATGGTCCAGGGCCTCTGCGTAATATTTACCCAGTTTTATACAACCTCGGTCAAGAACGTACATCAATCCAGATTAGTCCATTCTATGATCTGACGTTCGTCCAAGCCACGTCAGATAGTGTGCATGATCACATGATACAACCTTTAGGATGGAGTAAATTGACTTTTATTTGACAGCCACGACGGACAAGAATCCCGAGGGTCATTGAGATCGATAGTAGAGGCCACAAGGAAAGGAGCAGTTTTGGAAACTGGACACCCATGCAGCAGGTGTTTTGGGCGATGATTCATCTGAAGAAGCATTGAACCCGGGACTGCTGTTGCCACCTTGATCACTCTATAGACTAGTACGCATGACAGACTATAGTCGCGTGATTTGTCTTCGCATCAGGGAGGGGGGATGTCTGCCCTGTGGGGGCGACTTCATCGGCGACGATAAATTTCCAACGATGAACCCATCGCGGTCTGATTTAATCCCTCCAGAGATAGATCAAGGTATTCATAATTCCATTGTTCTATCTTTTGCACCTTATGTTCTTCATCATGTCAAACACTCCAGAGCTGCTATACCACAATCCTGACTGTTATCGATTATCATGTCGATCCATCAGGAGCTAAACGTTCCGTCTACATCTTGGGCACTCGTGGTACTTTGGAAGCCGCGAAGGACTCGTCCTTTAGAGTCCTGCACGAACTGAGATACACTCCTCAAGACTTCCTCGAATATGCCGTTCACTCAAGCGATACTAGAGACTGGGACCATGGAAACGGTGTCCTCGTCTACGCTAAAGCCCCTGCCGGCCAGGTCTTCCTAGTGTCCGTGCAGGCTACGCCAAACTGCGAAAGTCTGATCATGAACCATGAAGGCGGTGTCATTTTGCCTTCGGGAATCCATTCGCTACACTATGTCTTGCAAACGACGATTGATTACAACAGAGACCGGACAGGATGTGACCAGGAGATGCAGATTGAGGGGACGTTTGTTCACCGTTCCAAGGCTCTGACGGCAGCTGCCAAACTCCTGGATCCTCTTGACTATGTGGACTACGAAACGCCGGAAAAGATGGTTGGCGAATGGCCGTTTGGAGAGGAAGTGGTTGCACATGCGGTGGCTGAGACAGGTCAGAACATCACGGTTGCGGTGGTGACTGTTACTGGATCGTATCATCGGCATGGGAAATGAGGGTTATGTAAACTGGATCAATGTCTTGTGATAACACATCATTTTATTTAGCTTTGAAAATATCAATTCAATGTCAACTCTCATTTAGCTAGCTTCTTTAAATCATGTTAGTGCTCTCGATGGTGCCGCTTTCGTAGGAAAATAAGCTCTAGGCCCGAACACCCAAGTAATGTTCTGATCAGCCGGATCTGTGGAACATGTCGGTCAATTCCCGTTCCTGGCAGATTTTAAATGCTAGTTTGGGCTTCTGAGCTTATGATAGAATTTGATCTTTCAAGTAACCCTCGAGTGACATCTAAGAGTTCTTACTCCAATGCTACGCTGGTATACAAAGAATGCAAATAAAAGCCAAGAGAAGCGTTATTTGAAAAGCATCACTAGTACACTTAACAGAAGACAGCAACCAGTGCAATAACTAAACACTTAATGAGAGACATGGAAACATATATACAAATGAAAACTCAAGAACGGATATCCTTCATCAATTTCAAAAGTAATCCTCATCAGTCTTTACAGCAAGTCAAATTAAGTCAGATCAGGTCAGGTTAGACCCGCCTTTAAAAGTGAAAGCCAGGAGGGACGCAATACGGTGAGCCGTTAACCTTGTTGAAAAGACAGGCGGTCTTGGGGGGGCAGACGCCAGCAAACTAAGTAAAGTATCAGTAAGTGTCTTTCCACAAACAACTCTACTAGGATACTTACAACCCAGGCATGGTCAACGTTGCAGACCTGCCAGCCTTTGCTGTCTGGAGTGCACGAGTAAGTTCCAGGAGTGCACTTCTTGACGGGAGGCGCCGCAGCCACGAAAGTAGCCAATGCAGCAAGAAGAACAGCGGTAAGTTTCATCGCGATGGCGGATTGGAGTGATCACTTTAGAATTAAACTGTAATGTTTATAGCGAGTGAATTGTTTGGACAATGGGCGGGGAATTCAAATGGAAGAAAGCAATTTATGGATTGCTTTATACTCTGGTTCAGTGATATCGAGGCTGTGTAAACTTGAAGACCTCTTGATTAGCTCGTGATGTTCGGAGTAGAATTAAGGGCATGATCACTGGATCAACTTATTTTTGTATACAACTTCACCCCAGCATGGCAAGATCAGAATTGCATGAGCAGAGAAAATGCTACCATTGACCTCCATGTGATGAGGCACGGGATGATATGATAGTGTATCGACTTTTTAAATGGTGATTTGGTGGCATCATGATGTTCCTGAGGTCAGTCGCTTGACAAGACATACCAGTTGATAAAGGTGGAATCCGAATGAATTGATCGGGTGGTCTAACTCAAATTGTGATATCATGTTAAATGGAAGTCATGATAGGATCATGATGCAAGCCACCGCCACAGTGTAGCAATGATCCGATTCTCTAGCCTGCCCCCTCTTTCATGTGACTGGTGGCTATGAAGCTACAAGTCTCATTAGGCTCACGATGTGTCAGATCACGAACAGTTCATGTGATCAAAAGTGTCGTTTTATGAAGTACGCATTGCCGGGCATCTTATCACCAGATGTGTCACTAGCAGACCCCGAGTAGTGTCAGATCACGGATCAGAACATAGCATGTAGAAAGCTTATTAGCGCCATCCATAAGAGTACATTAAATGCCATTTGCCACCTTGATAGGAATACATTCTCCAAACAGGGAACATGCAATACCTGCCGTCTTTTTTCACATCTTCTAATCCCAATCTGCAAAATGGACCAGAATTCACGTATCGCGATTATAGGCGTCGGCGATGTTGGCGGTACTGTTGCATACAATCTTACACTCAACTCCATCGCCAACGAGCTGCTCCTCGTCGACGTTGATCTCAGCATGAGGAATTCTCAGATTGAAGATCTTTCCGATGCCGCCTTTTGCACCAATAGCATTACGCAGATACGACCTGCGACGTATCGGGAGGCATCTCAGAGTGACATTGTCGTCATCACGGCAGCGCCCAGGCATACACTAGGTAGGAGGTGTAGTCAAAACATTTTCAGCCTTTTGATTGACCTTTCTATAGGACAAACTACTGTTGATTATATAGCACGGAATGTCTCGATGATCAGAGAGGTAGTCGACGCGATGAAGCCGTTTCGACGCGACACTATCCTCCTTATCGTGGCGAATCCAGTTGATTTGCTTACTTCCATTGCCAAAGACATCTCGGGCCTTCCACCATCACAGGTTATAGGCTCAGGGACATATCTTGACACCGTCAGGCTGCGCGGAATGGTGGCAACTCGGGCTTTTGTGAGTGTTTGTGACCTTGACAGATCATACCCACCGCTTCAATATACTGACCAAGACCATTCAAAGTCTCCGCGTCTTCCATAGATATCAATGTTTTAGGTGTCCATGGATACGATCAGGTTGTCGCCTGGTCAAGTGCAAGTATCTGTGGAGTACCCGTGTCCGAAATGCACGAGTTGAGTAATGAACAGCGTATGAAAATTGCGGGTACATGCAAAACACGTTCTCAAGAAATATCTCTAGGAAAGGGGGCTGCTCCATTCGGCATTGGTTCTATCACCGCTAACATTTGTGTTTCTATTCTTTTGGATAAGTTAGATGTTGCCCCTGTGTCTCACTATCAGGAGCAGTATCAATGCTGCTTGAGCATGCCGGCTGTCATCGGGAGACAGGGTATCCGACATACACCGAGGCTGCGTTTGGATGATCAGGAGAAGGCTGCTATAGCAGATTCTGCAAAGCGTCTTAAACATAGCGTCGATTTGAGCCAACAGGCATGGCAATAATGGCTACGCTGTGCATTCGTGTAAATATTCCAACCTCAGATTGAACAGTTATCGTACATCAAAGATCACGCTACTAATGACTGTCACTTCCATGAAGACTTCTGGAATTGATATAGTCTGGAAATCGGAAACCGAACTCATTTCTGTTGTGAGTAGTGAGTAATCGATAATCGCTTGCAGAAGGTTGATCGAGGTCTCATGTCCAAAGGAATATTGTAGTCAATATACAAATGCCAGGCTATTTTGGTTTAGGAGACGACAAATCCTACATTCTCGAAGAAGGCGTGGCTGACCGGTCAACGCTTTCAATCAGACAGCTGCTGTCTTTTCATTATGTCCAGCAGAAGGCCCCGGGCGAATGTCAGGCAGACGGCATCAACAACCTAATGCCAATTTGGCACAAGAACATAGATACAGAGTAATGGGAAGAGACGATAATGAGAGACTTGAGATGATGAAACAAAGACTGTTACTAGATAAAGCTCAATTACCCTATACATATATCATCCCTGGCAATTCCAGTCTTATGGCTTTTCACTAGCCACAACGTGGCGTTTAACCTGAACAAAGCTATCAGGGCTAACAGAAATCGAATCGATGCCAGCGTCTACCAAGAACCTGGCAAACTCAGGATGGTCGCTCGGAGCTTGACCACAGAGACCAATCTTGCAGTTTCCCTTGTGGGCTGCAGTGATGACCGTGGAAATCATCCATTTGACTGCCTCATCGCTTTCATTGAACAGATCAGCCAGCACACCAGAATCACGGTCGACTCCCAGTGTAAGCTGTGTCAGATCGTTAGACCCAATAGAAAAGCCGTCAAAGTGGTTGGTAAAACTGTCGGCCAGGATCACATTGGATGGAATTTCGCACATTACGTAGACTTTGAGTCCATCCTCACCACGCTTGAGACCATTCTCTGCCATGGCGTCTAGGACCTTTCTGGCTTCTGCGATGGTTCGACAGAAAGGGATCATAACAATGGCATTGGTGAGTCCCATCTCCTCGCGCACTCTCCTGACAGCCCGGCACTCAAGATCGAACCCCTCTCTATAGTGCGGCGAGTAGTAGCGCGAAGCACCGCGAAAGCCTATCATAGGGTTGTCCTCCTTGAACTCAAACTCATCACCCCCTATGAGACGCGCATACTCATTGGTTTTGAAGTCGCTCATCCGGATGATAGCGGGTTTGGGATAGACAGTGGCACACAGAGTTGCAAGACCACAGGCCAGCTTATCAACAAAATAGTCAGACTTGTTGGTATACCCGGTTGTGAGCTTTGCAATTTCTGCTTTTGCCTCCTGATCCTTGAGCCGATCAAAGTGAACAAGAGCCATAGGATGGACTTGGATAGAATTGTTGACAACAAATTCCATGCGCGCAAGGCCAATACCATCAGATGGTAGTCGCCACCAGTGGTACGCAGAAGCTGGGTTGGCAAGATTGAGCATGACCTTTGTGCGAACGGTCGGCAGCTCTGATAGGTGAACCGTTTGAGTAGTGATATCGGAGATTCCGTCATACACGAGACCGGTATCACCCTCTGCACACGATACAGTAACGTCCTGGCCAGTGTGTAGAACATATGTGGCATTCCCAGTGCCTACCACCGCTGGAACACCGAGTTCACGACTGACAATAGCGGCATGAGAGGTTCGTCCGCCTTGATCAGTGATGATAGCAGCAGCACGTTTCATTATAGGCACCCAGTCAGGGTCTGTAGCATCCGTCACAAGAATTGAGCCATCAACGAACTTGTCGATATCTGAGACGGAGCTGAGGAGGCAAATACGTCCGGCGGTGGCCTTGTCTCCGATGGATAGACCAGTAGTCAACGTATGACCTCGCTTCCCGACGGTGTACGTCTTGAAGACATTGGAGTCACGACGTGACTGGACCGTCTCTGGCCGAGACTGGACGATGTATAAGTTTCCAGTGATGCCGTCCTTTGCCCACTCCATATCCATTGGACATCCGTAGTGCTCTTCAATCAAACAGGCCCACCGAGCCAGCTGCAGAATCTCATCATTTTGGAGGACAAACGCAGCCCTTTCAGCCTTAGATGTGGGGACATTGCGGGTAGGCGAATCTTCATCGCCATAGACCATCTTGATAGATTTGTCGCCACGTTTCTTGTCAAGGATAGGAGAGAGTTTCCTGTCGTTCAAGAGGGGCTTGAAAACCTGATATTCGTCAGGGTTCACTATTCCTTGCACGACTGTCTCTCCAAGGCCCCAGGCGGCGTTGATAAGAACAATCTTATCGAATCCGCTCTCGGTATCGATGGAGAACATGACGCCTGATCCGCCAAGATCTGAGCGAACCATCTGCTGTACCCCGATAGATAGGGCGACTTTCGTGTGATCGAACTGCTTCAGCTGGCGATAGCTGATGGCTCGATCAGTGAAGAGCGAAGCATAGCACTTCCGGCAAGCATCCAACAGAGCTTCGTCGCCTTGAATGTTCAAGTATGTCTCCTGCTGGCCGGCAAAGCTTGCATCAGGCAGGTCCTCAGCTGTTGCACTAGACCGCACAGCGACACTCAAATTTTCAGCGTGGACTTTGGCGCAGAGTTCGTGGTACCCTGTCAGGATAGCTTCTGCAGTATCTGCGGGCCAGGTACCGCGAAGAAAAAGACCACGAATAGCATGGCCGGTATCTGCGAGGGTTTGATGACCTGATTGCCACTCATTGATGAGCTGCTCCATCTTGCCACGGATGTTGTTGGCGTCCATATAGTGTCTGTAGGCATAAGACGATGTGGCGAAGCCTGGGGGGACAGGAATTCCTTCGGGGCTAAGGGCTCGTATCATCTCACCCAAGGAAGAATTCTTACCGCCGACCAAGCCGACATCGCTGCGAGCCAGATGTTCAAAATCGAGAACCAGAGGCTCAGCAGCCCAATCGTCGTCCATGATGTATAATGTTGCTCTTGTGCGGATGATGTGCGCAGAGGTATCGACCCATCGATACCTGAAAGCCTTTGGGGGCAGACGACTCTTTTAAGAACCAATGAACTGGTTGGAATTGGTAATGATGGTCAACGATAAGATATGATCTGAGCCATAGCTATGATGTGCTACCATCGTGGTGTTTTCTGTTTATCATATCATTACTAATGACATACGCATTCGACATCAGTTCATACACGTGTATGTCTGCTATGATTGGAAACTATATGGACCTCCAATCCGATGGTGATACCATAGACGTGTTGTTTTGACCTATGCACCTTCATTACTGAGATTCTAAAAGTTCAAAGAGATGATGCCATATTGAGTCATTTGGCAGAGTTGGATTTCATGATTGCGATGTTACCATGTGGCTTCGTGAGCTGACCATGATATCACGAAGGATATGTCACGTTTCAACGCTCATTCGTCATTTATGTACAAGCGACATGCACTAGTCATCTTTGTAGCGCTGTGGACTGAGTTGCCGATCATGTTCTAGATGATCTGATTGCCGCAGTGGCTTGAACCCTCGGATGCAGAAACT
Organism: Fusarium sp. MBC 181; assembly: GCA_030772735.1. Taxonomy (NCBI): domain Eukaryota; kingdom Fungi; phylum Ascomycota; class Sordariomycetes; order Hypocreales; family Nectriaceae; genus Fusarium; species Fusarium sp. MBC 181. The sequence goes on along the minus strand of JAPHDB010000132.1, from coordinate 28,359 downwards.
GACAACAGTGACGATACGTCTAGGTGGCTTCGGGCAAACAGACAACTGAATAAACTCAGTTGTCATTGATACGGAGCTATTGGTAGCCGGTAATTACCTGCGGCAGTGGTCAGATCACGTCGACACGTAGTTGACAATACCAGTGAGAATATCAGGACCAGCCAATCACCAAACGTATAACAGATATGTCTGGGAAATGCTCTGACCTGCATCCACGGAGACTGAGGATATATCGATCGAGATTTTATATAGCGATAAGCCAACTCAAGGTTCTTTCTATCTCAAAACTCCGCGACATACTCCGACAATTATCTCACTCAACCTTTGCAATGTCGCCTTTCACAGTAGGCGACTACCTCGCGGAGAGGCTTGCGCAACTCGATATCCGCCATCATTTCATTGTTCCAGGCGATTATAACCTTATCCTTCTTGACAAACTTGAAGCGCATCCATCTTTGACTGAGATTGGGTGCACCAATGAGCTTAACTGCTCCCTCGCTGCTGAGGGCTATGCCCGCGGCCACGGGATTGGTGTTTGCGTCGTCACCTACAGCGTCGGTGCCTTCTCAGCCTTCAATGGTATAGGCAGTGCGTATGCCGAGGATCTTCCTGTCATACTCGTCAGCGGATCACCTAATACCAACGATGTGAGCCAGCATATACTGCACCATACTCTAGGCGAATATGATACGACATACCAGCTCGAGATGGCTAAAAAGATCACTTGCTGTGCTTTACGCATTCGCCAGGCTGCCCATGCTCCGGCGCTCATTGATCGAGCTCTCCGGGCTGCTCTTGTTCACCGGAAGCCTGTGTACATCGAAGTACCAACCAACTTGGCTGGCGGGACATGTATCCGTCCTGGTCCCATCGGCTCTATAATCTCGGCTGTTCCAAGTGATGAACATTCACTCAACATTGCTGTGGCCAAGGCATCTGAGTTCATTGGCTCCAAGCAGAAGTGTGTCATCCTTGTTGGGCCGAAAGTCCGGCGGGCCATGGCGCAAGATAGCCTACGTCAGTTAGCAGAGGCGATTGGTTGTGCTGTTGTCCTTCAGCCTGCTGCCAAGGGTACGTTCCCTGAAGACCATGCTCAATTCGCAGGCATCTTCTGGGGCCAAGTCAGCACGCTCGCCGCTGATTCAATCGTTAATTGGGCAGATGTTATCATCTGCATTGGCGCCACCTTTACAGATTACAGCACTGTTGGATGGACAGCCTTGCCCAGTGTTCCCCAAGTGCTTGTTGATATTGACAGTGTGACTGTGGCGTCTAAGATCTACTGCAGCAATGTCCAAATCAACGAATTCCTTACCAGGCTAGCAGAAACGGTTTGCTGGAACGACAATACCATGGTTGAGTACAACCGACTTCGTCCGGATCCAGCCCTTCCAACCTTGGGCGATGGTTCTGGCGGTCCCGAGAGGTTGACAAGAAAGGAAATTGCCCGACAGACACAGATTTTGATAAGTCTTAACCCGCACACAGTCATATTTGCCGACACTGGAGATTCATGGTTCAATGGTCTTCAGCTAAGTCTCCCATTTGGGGCTGATTTCGAGATTGAGATGCAGTGGGGCCATATTGGGTGGTCCATCCCCGCCTCATTTGGCTACGCCCTTGCAAGGCCTCACAAGAGGCCCATCGTCATGGTAGGCGATGGTGCTTTTCAGATGACAGCTCAAGAGGTGTCCCAAATGGTACGCTTTCGAGTACCTATCATCATACTCCTCATGAACAACAAAGGCTATACTATCGAAGTAGAGATCCACGATGGGCTCTATAATCGTGTTCAGAACTGGGATTATGCACGCTTGGTCCAGGCATTTAGCACTGATAGTGGAAAGGGGCATGCCCTTGGTCTGGAGGCCCATACTGCTGAGGAACTCTCCAAGAGCCTTGAACGGGCAATGTCGCATAAGAGTGGCCCGACGCTCATTGATTGTAACTTGCATCAGGACGACTGCAGTAGGGAACTTATTACCTGGGGACATTTTATAGCGGCTGCAAATGCCCGTATCCCTAGAAAGGAATAATATTCTTGTATTTAGTCTTTTACTCTTAGCTTAATAAAATAAATAGTTTCATCTATATGAGTTACGACCATATTAGATAAAAGGTTGAATGAAGTTATAGATTTTAGCTCAAATTAAAACATCACAATACATTATTGCTAACCAAGATGGTGATTTAACAATACCCAGCACCTCGAAAGTCGCCATAGCCTTTTGATATCTATATCATACAGAACCTCCAGCAGCCCAAATATGCCCGATAGTAAAGGAAGTAACTGGCCAACGGCAGTGATTTCCCAAATACCAGTGGTCCCATTTGCTCTGACCAGGTATTCGACCGCAGAGATCGACACAATGATTACTGTGAGGGAGAAAAGAAGGAAGCTCATTTCCACTGAGTACCTCTTTTGATATGTCGCCCGTTGGAACGCGTTTGTAATTTTGAACATACTTGCGACCGCAAAGATGGCACAGATAACAGCACTTTTAAATGGCGCGCCTTTGTTGTACGTTCGGAATGAGCCCTCAATAGTTGCACCTCCGAAGAATACAACGATACTGCAGCCTTTCTCAGCTTCAAGCATGTCGGCGAGGCCTGCAAACCACAACTAGCATGCATAACCTGCGAAGCCGGAGTAGACCAGAACTCTGAACAAGCCTGAAAATTTACCGAGTGGGTTGATTCTGTTGCCCGACAGACTGGAGAGCGCTCCGAACGACAGCCACGTGGCAATAATTGGCTCAATAGCGTGAATCTCGCCGTCCTGCGTGAGAAATACGAGACCCAGGAAGATGGCCGATTGTATCAGGAGGTTTAATATGCGAAGAATATCTTCTTCGCATGGCGTGGAGAGTGTTGCGAGGCAAGGTGGAGAAATAATGATAGCTAATAGAACATTGATAGTTTCCTAGTACTTCGATGTGCCAGCCCGGTCATTCTCTCTGTTAAAATTGAGTTTTGCAAGATTAGTTCCGAAAATGCCTTTAACGATAATTTCCATTTACAGGCAATCCAGATCTATACGGCATCGGCATTCGGATCAGGTTCTACCTAGTTAATGGCCGAATCGGCTAGGTTCATTATCGGACCTTGTTAGCTATCATCTAAGCTTATTCCAACCATTACACGATTTTAACCACACGTTCTTCTGCACTTTCAAGAAACTTGCGTAAATCTTCTCGAGGCGAGCTCAACAGTCCAATACGCTTATACGTTCCAGGAACAGTCTCCGAAGGCATCAACACCATAGCTATAACATAGCGGATGTAGCTACTACGGCCACTATATCCAAGTAGGATCAGAGACACATCTCGCTGGTAGACATCTGCCGCAGGACATTCCCAATCTACCACTCCCCAGATCCCTGGATGTAAGGGCAAGTCTCCTCGATAAGGCTCGAGTAGTGAATCGGCCGAGTGGAACCGCCCATTGCCTTCCACACGAACAGCAGCCATACAACACTTCAAAGCAATGAAACCATCTTTTACAGCGCCCATCGGATCATTGCCCACTGGGGTGCATTGCGCGTCGACAACTTGAGCAGACCTCTCTGTCATTGTATAGTTGTCGAGGTGATTGGGAAAGGTGAAGGCGGGTCTCCGGATGCTTGCTCTGTCATCAATGTATCCCAACGAGAAAGGTGACCAGGATGGAGCCATATACTCATCCCATCTCTTGCAAGTCTTGTTATCTTCTTTAATCCATAACAATGACTCTGGTAGGTGGTCTCTCCAGATACCAGCAAGGTACTGCCCAGCTCCTCTTGATTGCCACAGTCTTGCTAATCCCGAAAGCGCTGGTAGTCTGTCGGAGTCATGAGTAAGTACCAGGCTTTTGTATCTACTTATAAGATGAAGCCACCGTTTATGCAGATCTTCCGGCGCCCCGTAAGCTTTGGTCCTCGTGAACTGTGCATTCCTCACCATTCCTGCAGTAATCCGACCATTCTCTTCCAGATCCTCATCTTCGATTTCCATGCATTCGCATTTCAAGCATTCGATGCATTCCCAGAGAATTTCGCTGTTTGTAAAATGCACTATTCTTCTCGACAGTGTGTTTTCTTGGAGGACCCATCCGCGTCTGTTCAAAGGCGCTTCTTCGACCTTGAATCGATGTTGGTGTAACGGTTCACTATTGCGTTTCCGACAGTAGATATGTGAGGTTGTGCCATTGGGATTGCGCAGCTTGGCGATTTTGAGCGAATTTCTCGCGTCCAGCTGTGGCGTGTCTGAAAAGGTTTCGTCTTTTCTGTCAAGAAAGCCGTTCGTTGAGTCAGCAGCCTGCGAGGCTGCCAGTACTAGATAGGCATTATTATAGATGGTAGCCATTTCCGCAGACTGTGTCTCCCAGTCAGACTTTTCATCTTGAATTATACATAATGAGTCGATCCACAAATACCGAATGCCTATACCTCGACAGATTACAACTGCATCTTGAAAGTTCTTGGGAAGGCTCTTAAGGCTGATGGCCTTCTGGTGATCCTGGACATTGGCCTTTGTGGTCCGTAAGACTGGGTTCTTGCCCCAGCAATGGCTGAGAGCCACATACGGAGCGTACTGTTGTGAAGAAGCATAAAGAGCCAGGTGTTTGTGCCTTGCATCGCCAACATCAAGGACTCGTCGTGGGAGTATGGAGTCATTGTTTGTGCACCTCTTATGCGTCGCGTCACATTCCTTGATCCACGTCGAAAGTAACCATTGGAACTGTTCTCGCCGCCCTCTTGAAGATGTCCTCCCTGGTCTTATGACATTCCAAGATGGTCTAGGTGTTCCGGCAGGATAGAATAACTGAACAGCCCCAAGGTCTTGCATGAAGCCAAGAGGCGCTTTCTCGTAGGCTATAACGAATCCATCAGTCGCTCCAGTACATTCCAGTACACCTTTTAAGTCACCTCGACCATAGAGATAAGAGCTTAGGTAAACCAGTAAGCACCTGCTACATCCATTTTCGCCATTTTCTTTCACAGCGAGTATTGGCAGCCCTCCTTCATTCTCGTAAACACAATCGTGAGGAGGTGGGGTTGAGGACCAAACGATATTCAGAGGCTGCATAGTAAGCAACAATGGGTTGTCTGGTTGAGCTTCGGTACAATAGCTTAAAAGTCCCCCATGAGAGATTTTGCAGGTTTGGCTGAAATGCAAGCTAAGGTGAAGGGTGCGGGCATATAAGACGATATCGTTCTGACCAGAATATTTACGGGGCGATTCCTCGTCCAATCACAGCCATCAGACGTATTAAAAAGCGTACTAAGGCTGTCTTTTTTGCCGATGTATATCCGAGCACGTAGTTCCTGAGATATTTAGTGCTGTACCACCTCGCGAGATACGGTAGCGCCAACAAGGCTGGAGCCCCTGTAAGCCTCTGCATGACAGGCATTTCATTGATTCGCAAGGGAATAAGAAGGAATAAGATCTGACTCAGCAGCCGACCCACATCTTGACCTTAACAGATACATAGAACGCTTGCAAGCCTGCACAAGCTTGCGCACATTGACTATAGGGTATCCACCGGCGCTACCATGTTTTGTGAGTTGATCCAGCATCTCCTCCAAGTGTTCGGGAGCAGACAGACCAGCTAATAAGAACAACAGTCCACACTGCAGAATTCTCCCGGGGACTTACATTTGTGTCTTCAATATGCAATGAGCTCATATTAACGTTGCCCTCGGCGTGGACGCTCCTGTCAAAGGCGGTAAGGCATGTGTCACGGCATCTTTAAGATCTAATCACGAGCCTTTTGGTTAGCTTGGGAGTTTGGGATATCAAGAAAAGCTCATGGAAGTGGGAGTCAGGTGCAGCTGTGAATACAGGCTCTGAACCGTACCTTAGATTCTCGGGTGCTGGTGTCTTGACGCTCTTGCAGGGCTCTGAGGAGGTCAAGAGATGGGGTCCTCTGAATCCAGGTGGAAGTAACTATATATTGCGTACAATGTATGAGGGAGCTTTGGTGATTGAGACTGGCGATTCTCAATATCCAACCTGGTCTAGTGAGTCATAAGACTAGATCTAAGTTCGTTGCAAAACTTGAAACGAAATTCTCGGATTTACACTTTTGAAGGATCATGACTCTCATGCTTGCAGCCTTTGCAGGGGACATTTTCTCTACCCTACCCTAACATAAGGTTCGAAAAGACAATGCCAAGCCCGTTCGACGGGAATAACAAGTCTGAGGTACATTGCCCAGACTTATTCGGTCACCATTTACAAGATTCAACTATGTCATATCTCTACCGTACTGTATGTATTGTAAGCACCTCCATCAATTTTCGTATTAACTTCAATCCCAACCAATTAATCCCACTTCGCCTCTTACTCAACGTGGCGTCCTCGGCTACACCGGCCGGGAATTACGTGCCGTCTTAGACTCTCGGCACATAATCCGACCTTAGCCCAAACCCTCTTGGCGGGCGAAAGCCAAGAAGCTACATTATTTCCAGAGCGCCAAGAGTATCCATACCAAGTCTTGACAGCCCCATTTATTGGCCAGGCATGCGTAAGCACCCGTCCAGAATCAAGGCACACAAGTCTTGGGTGTTGTGCTCTGACTTGGGAAGGTTTGAAGATACGCTGGATGACGTTTTTTTTTCCTGGAGCTCATATAGTTGCAATCAATTCCTTCGGATTGATTGATTGATCTGCATTTGTCTAATTATCACGATTTTCCTTAGTTCCAATTGATCTACACTGTCAAAATGGTGTCGCAAAATGTCTTCAATTTATGCCAAGCAACTGAGACTGTTAGTTCGGTTTTAGCAACAGACCCAAGTCAAACGCCAGGCGACATAGTCAAGCAATTATACGGAAACCGCGAACAAAATAGATCGACCAACCAAAATACACCACCCGCCTCACCACCAAACGAAGCCGTCAGCGCAGCCGAAACAGCCCTCCAATGCGGTCGTTGGGGTCCTACCGTACCGAGTCAACTCTTCCTCCAAGCCTTCGCCGACGCTCTACAATGTCTAGACAAAGACCCAATGGCTGGAGTCGTATCTCCTCCTCTCATGGGCACATACGGCACTATGCCTCTGACAGTCATAGCACCTCTTGCGGATATTATGCGACATACCGCGAACCTTATCGTGCGCGCTCAGAAAGAGGTGTTCCTTATCACTTGCTCCTGGGCTCCATCCGTCGCTCAAAGGCTTATCAAGAGTGCATTGATCGAATTGTCAAGGCGCGCGGGTCAGAGAGGCGAGAGAGTCGTTGTGAAGGTCATGTACGACAAAGCCACGGCAGCAAACGTCAAGAATCCGCATCAGCATGTCAGGGAAAAGTCTTACACGTCCAATTCAGTTGACCTGCCGTCGCCTAAGGAGATACCGAACCTCGATATGGAAGTGGTTAGCTTGCACAAGTATGTGCTGGGAACACTACATGCCAAGTTCTGTGTGGTTGATCGCAGGGCTGCGGCTGTCATGAGCAATAATACTGAAGACAACGATAACCTTGAGATGATGATTCACGTGGAGGGGCCCATTGTCGAAAGTATTTACGACACTGCTCTGATCACTTGGAATATGGCTCTTAGCCCACAGCTTCCTTTATGCGGCGACTCTCCGCCCCCCTCCGAGAATGGAGCGCATCAAGCAACTGAGACACCTGTATTTCACGACCCATTTCCAACCCAAGACCAAGTCGGCGATACCACCGATGCAGCACTCAAAGAACATACCCCGGAGGACCCACACTACGACGATGACATGGCAGGCGAAGTACGACGCATGCAAGCAAGCTACGAAGACAAAGAACACGAATCCCTCCTCCAAGCAGCGAACCGCAAACTCAACGTCGCGGCCCCCAATAAGGTTGAGCCCACTGGACCTGAAATCCAACATGGCGAAGAAATGACGCCATACATCCTCAATGATGACCCAAAGCCCGTCCCCATGGCCCTCGTGTCTCGCGCGCCCTACGGCCCTATGGACACGAAAAGTGTCAAAGTCCCCCAGAATGAAGCATGGCTATCCCTTATCCGAAATGCCCAACGAAGCATTTTCATCCAGACACCTGACTTGAACGCTGCTCCGTTGATTCCTGCAATTATTGAGGCTGTCAAACGAGGTGTGGAAGTGACATACTATGTATGTTTCGGATACAATGATCCTGGCGAGATGATGCCCGGCCAAGGCGGAACCAACGATCAAATCTCCCAATTCCTCGTCTCAGCTCTACCAGAAGGTAGCCCAGAGCGCGAGCGTCTACATATATACAACTACATCGGCAAAGACCAAGACCACCCAATCCACCAATCCTTCAAATCCCGCTCATGCCACATCAAGCTACTCATCGTAGACGGCAGTGTTGGAATTCAAGGCAGTGGGAACCAAGATACGCAGTCTTGGTTCCATAGCCAGGAAATCAATGTTATGATTGATAGTCCTGAGATTTGTCAGATGTGGAGAGAGACTATTGATAGGAATCAGAATACGAAACAGTTTGGAAAGGTTGCAGAGGATGGGATTTGGAGGGATGAGGATGGGAAGCCGGCGAAAGGATATATGGGGAATCCGGGGACTGTTATGGGATTTGTTAAGGGTGCGGCTGGGATGATTAGCAAGTGGAAGAATACGGGTGGATTTTGATGGTGTTTGACCTTGTTGTTTGTTGGAGTTTGTTAATCCATGAATAATACACGAAAAGCGACCTTTTGTAACATTAACCCTTCATGATTGAATTTGACAGTTTGCCTAAACAAGTCCCATATCTCCATGCGTCCTCGCAGTGAACATCAATATACATGTCGAGAGGCCCTCTGGGCGATATAGTATTCTGCACAATAAGCCATCACAGTTTTGATTCAAATCGATTCACTATTTTTGTTTATCTCAAGAACACCAACAATCACAGTCATCAGCAGTCCCCCATCTAACCCTTCTTCATCGAGGCAAGATAAGTTTCCACATCCGACTCCCTCAAACGGGTAGCCTTACCATTAACCTGCTCCCCAATATCCGTTTGGTAAGCCTTCATCTTCTCCAAATACTCAGGCATGAAAGCGCCCAGGATTCGAATGGCGAGAAGGGCTGCGTTGGTGGAGTTGTTGATGCCCACGGTGGCGGTAGGGACGCCGCGCTGTAACATGTTAGTCTGTGTGATTGATGGGTTGGTGGTGGAACTTACAGGCATTTGAACGATGCTGAGAAGGGAGTCCATGCCGTCTAGGTGCGTCGCCTTCACAGGAACACCGATGACGGGAAGGGGTGTGTAGGCTGAGACCATGCCGGGCAAGTGAGCGGCTCCTCCAGCGGCTGCGATGATGGCCTTGATACCACGGTCCGCAGCAGCTGTAGCGACATCTCCCATCTTGACGGGAGTTCGGTGGGCAGAAGTGATATCGACTTCCCAAGGAACACCAAACTGAGTCAAGATATCCAAACCGGGCTTCAGAACAGGAAGATCCGAGTCAGAACCCATAGTCACGAGAACTAATGGCGCAGGGGCAGACTTGGCGACAGCCTGCTCAGGTCGCATGGCCTTGCTCTTGGCATTGATTCTCTCCTGGCGCATATCAGCTGCCAGTTGAACAAGAGGTTGTGCGATCTCCTCGAGTTCCTTGATGCTGCAGTCAAGGCCAGTGAGGGTGATGTGACCGATCTTGCGACCAGGCTTGGACTGCTTGCCGTAGAGGTGGGGATAGACTCCGATCTTGGGAGCGAACATGGCTTTGGCCTTCTTCACGAGGGGAAGGTGAGATTCTGGTGAGGCGCCGCCAAGTATGTTGATCATGATGCTGGATGAGACGTGGGGGTCGAGACGTTCGGGGAGGGGCTCGTCGAGGATGGATGTGAGTTGGGCTTTGTACTGAGACCTGCGATGCGTTAGCTCCTTCAATGGTAATAAGGGTTGGGGGACTTACATGTAGGGAACGGCTTCAATGGTGAGATGACCAGAGTTATGAGGCCTGGGCGCAATCTCATTGACAAGAATCTCATTGCTTTCCGTGACAAACATCTCCACCGCAAAAACACCACGTCCCCAAAGCTTCTCAACCACAGACACGGCAACATCCTGCGCACGCTTGGAAACCTCTTCAGGTGTATCGCGAGGAGGCATGTACACACGCGAACAGACGTTGTCCTCATGGACAGTCTCCACACAAGGGTACGGCACAAGACGCTTTGTTGTTCCGTCGGCGTCTTCTGTGCGGATGACGATGACGGAAAGTTCGCGCTGGAAGGGAACGTACTTTTCGGCGTAGCATTGAAGGTTGCCGAATTCGGTTACTGCGGTCTCGATGTCGGTTTCGTTGGCGATTTTGATGTTTCCTCGTCCGTCGTATGAATCCTTTCGAGACTTGAGCATGAAAGGAAGACCGTATTTGTTTGCAATATCCTTGAGAGCAGCGCGCATCTCGTCGTTGCTGGAAGCTTGAACGGCAGTTTGCTCAGCGATAGGAATACCCTGTTTACCAAGATAATCCTTCTGCTCAAACTTATCCTGGATAAGACGCAACGTCTTCCAAGAAGGATAAACAACCACCTTGCCCTCCTTACTCAACTCCTCCAAGACAGCAGTCTCGATATGTTCCGTCTCAACACTGAGAACACTGCAGTTGGAAGCAAGTTCTCTGATTTTGGCAGCGTCCTTGAAAGAGCCGTCGACGTGGTACTTGCTGCGGGAGACTTGCTTTGCTGGGGCGTCTTGGGCGTCGAGGATGGCGATTTCGACTTCGAGAGGAGACGCAGCTTCGCAGAGCATGCGGCCGAGTTGGCCGCCGCCTAGAAGGCCGAGCTGGGGTTGTGTGCTCATTTTGAAGGTGAGATGAGGATCGTGAGTTTTTGCTGGGTTTGTGCGATGAGGTCAGAGGCAAGGGAAAAATTTAGATCGGACCTTGAGCCGGAGGTGGGGCGCGCGGGGGAGGGGTATGACTAATCCTAGCTGTCAACAGCAGGAGCAGACAATGATGCGGGCAGTGGCTTTAACCTTGTAATGAATTGCCAATTGAATCAATTCTTTGTCCCAATTCAATTGGCGATACTGGGTTTACGGCTTTTTGCTGTCGTTCTTACTGGGGTCGGTTCTCACACTCGATGGGGTCAACCTCCGATATCGTCAACCCCCACCATTCCTTTTTCAGTGGGTCCACGCGCTATCTTATCGCGACATGGGCCGGAGCAGGTGCACTAAAGGAATAAAAACTAAATCTTATAACCTTTAAATCATGAAAAATTGAATGAATATAAATATTTATCAATAATCCATGCATGGGTCAGAGCTTCCTGTCTGCCTAGGCATTGATCCACGTGGTGGGGTTTTTGAAATGAAATAAAACATGCCACTAATTCAATCTCCTTCATCTCTCCCAATTCACTCACTTGCCTACCGCCTCAACTTTAGCAACACAATACAGCTGAGCGCCGTATTCACAACTACAATGGACCCGAATCTAGAGCTCTTTAGGAGCTTAATGCATCTTAACTCAACCGAGCACCGTCAACGCCTCCAGCATCTTCCTGTAGAAGAATATGACAGGGTTAGGGTAATTGCCGAAGGAGAACAAGAGGCCCAGAAGTTGGAAGAGCTCATTGCAGGCCGGGACCTTGTCCAAGTGACCTTGACTAATCCCTCCGAAATTATAGCCTATGAACCGCTGAAATATGCCCTCCTTGGCGGGACGAGCTACGACCGTGACGAGCGTTTAATGGTCCAACGTATCACCAACGATGTCGCAATAGCAAGTCTCACCTTAATTGTGTTGATTTGAACTGTATGACTTGAGGGCTGACCTTCAAAAACCTTAAATAGGCAGGTGACACCTTAGTTTGTCATACTGCAAATTTCGATGGGAGTCCCAGGCCTTTTCTCTTGGATGCCTGGAAGTTAGTCTATTGCGATATTTGTTATGTCAATGGGGGTAGGCTACAGGAGATCTATGAAGAACGCCTTCGAGAAGAACGGCTCCAAACCCCTGCCGCCCGTGCCAGAGAGCTTGTGCGGGATAATGAACTCAGGAAAGCTCGGAGGAATGCTGAATGGATGATTCCGGCTATTGAGCGTTTTTCAGATGAGGCACAAGCACAGGTGGATCAGGAACGTAGGCAATCCATGGAACCCTTCTTGCCACTTTGCCAAGACGAACGAATGAGGCAAATCATCTTGGCACCGCGGGGATACGAGAAAACCCTAGAACAAATCTGGAAGTGGGTATCGCCGGCGCCGCCAGCCTGGATACAAAAGATCCTTGAGGTTAAAGAAGAGTTTGGTTTCATCTGGTATATGTCCAGAAAGGTCCAACAGAAGCACGAGAATAACTGGCACTCAGTCTGGGGTGGTCTTAATGATCTCTCTTTGGCAGCTAGAGTAACCTGGTATAGTATCCATTGCCAGGGCTATGGCAATAGGATGACTTTGCGTGGATTGGAAACTGAGAAGTGGCCTATGTTTTATCCCAACGAGAGTATGGCAGAAGATGATGATTTGCGAAGGTAAGTCAAAATATGCCTTTAGCAAAGAATGCATGTACTAATTACACAACAGACACTTCAGAGAAGAGAATCACCATCTTTTGACTGCTGGAATTCTACGGAATACTTTCATCGTCATTCCTATTGAACTAACTTGCGAGGAAAATCTCCAGCGTACAGAAGCTAGTGGTGATCTTCTTGATCCTTATTGGGTTTGGGCATATGATGCAGACTGGTACAGTTCAGAACACACTGTTTTTAATGGGGAGAAATACCAAGGGCGTATTAAGGTAGCTATTTGGTCGGTTAACTCATGGTTCTATGCTGCTCGCAGCGAGGGTACAAGTCTTCGGGATATGCGGCTAAAGGCACAGCAGCATCCTGAAAAGTTATGGATTTGTTATACGAAGGAATTAGAAGAGTGGGATCATGAGCCATACATTTAATCTCAGTCTTGTAAATATAGCCAAGGCTCCTATTACCTCAAGGAGTAGCCCGATTAACCATTACATCGATTTGCTATAGTGACTCTCATGACCTGTTTCTATAATTGAACTGTACTGTCTAACATCGCTGAAAATGTTCCATTCGAACAGCCCTTAAATCTTGCAAAAGAACTTTTGCTTGCCCTGGACAGCAAGGCACTCATACTCTCTCCCAGTTGCAGGGTTACAACAGCCGTAAACTTGGTTATCCACTAGCGAAAAGAGTCAGTCAGTGTAAGTCACTCGTGCAATAAGAGAAGCAGCATTTGCCACCGACCATCCACCACTCTGCGCTCTTCAGGAGTCTCATCAGAAGGCGTTTTAGCAGGCTCTCTACCAAGCTTTGCAATGAGGTTCCTGGTAGTCTCACTCATAGTGCCAGGGTCTTCATCTCCCGATCTTACTTCTCATTGGCTCCGATAAAGAGAAACCCTTGTCAACGGGCAATTCATCCCAATCAAGTATAGCTTAGACTAACCGAGGGCCTCATCATCTCAATCACAAGCCACCAGTCAGCCACCTTAATACTTCTGTTCTTTTACCGACTATCCCATGTCTATAGGTTCATATACGAACCAAGCAACTACTACCTGAGTCATCAAAACTTAAAAAGCAAATCCTGGCTTCAAATCTGCCACCGACAGGGTATTTCCCACTATGGAAGAGCCGCGATCTGGACTCGCTAGTAAGCGGAGCCGCACAGGCTGCGTAGGATGTCGACAGAAAAAGCTGCGGTGTGATGAACAGCGTCCTCAATGGTAGGTCCCCCCTCCAGCACCTTGGGCCTGCAGGCAACGCCTATTGGAACCAGACCGGTTAGACCAACCGCATATAACAGTTCAAGATGCACCGCCAAAGGGGAACCATGCATCTACCAACCAGAGCTCCCCCTGCGCGAGCGGGGAGGCGCGTTCGGGCCTGGTCAGCACTTCCCATGGTCTTTGGATGGGTCCCAAGTTTCGACGGACTCGCTGTCCCGTACGAGACGCACTGTGTCGTCCTCAACCAACCACCTTACTCAAAATCCCTTGATGTCAAAGGCTTGGCACTCTGGTTTAAACAGGTCTTTGAACCCTTTCGGTACCTTGCCTATCAACATGCCTTTCAAGTCACTGGAGCTTCTGCGATATTGTTAGTCTGAATATTTACGAGTCCAAGTATAAATCTAACTGCATGGAAATAGTCTTTCAGACTGGACAGAGCCTTTCTTTCTCGCAAGAAGAACTGCGCGACAGGTAATTAAATAACGCACAACCTTGCAATGACGTTCTGACCATGATATGTTATTCTAGACCGACTATGGTGATCCATGATCCAGATGTCCTACGTAACGTCCTACTAATATCTAGTCTTCACTATGCGTGGAATGTAGGGGACCTCCAGTTATTTGAGTCCACATTCCTATTCCACAAGATTGAAACTATACGCCAAGTCAACTTTTGGCTTCAGAATTCCAAAAACAAAAAAGACCGCATGATGTGTACAAATTATATCAACACACTATCATTTATCGAGGTAAGGCATCTCCAACTAAAAACTCGGTTCTGACTTTTGCTTACTGACACTAATTGCTTAGTGTTGTCTTGGCAACTTTGAAATTGCAGATTCGCACTTGAATGGCCTTATGTTATATCTAGACGCCACACGACAATCCCTCAACAACGACTCTATTGCGTCGAATGAGGTCGAAACTGAGATGATAGATCGTTATATCATACTGTAAGGCTACCGAACCAATTTATCTTGGAGCGAGCATTTAAAGACTAATCATTCACCAAATCAGGGTGTGCAATTTTGTTCAAAGCCAAAAGAGCCGTGTAGATGACTTTTTAAGGAGTCACGATACAGTCACTTCACCCTTTAATTCTGGAGACCCATTGCCTTTAATACACAAATGGCACCACCAAGAAGAAACCGGGCCTGCATTTCGCCTCAGAACGGTGTCCATGATGCCATTTTTCTTTGCCCCTGCCACTTGGGATAGAATGCCTGCAGATATCGATGCACGCGCCATCATAAGCGCTCTACAACAAACTACCTCTCTGAACGGCTTGAGATATAGAAACGTGTTAGCAGATACGGTCACTAACGCAACCTGGAAAGTTTGGAAGAGTGGCAGTGCTGTGAAGCTATTCTCTGCATTCATCGATGGCCACATGGAAATCTTTTCCGATGTTGAACAGCCGTCCTCGGATGAGATTCAGGATGATGAAGATCGGCCAATTCTATCGTCGTGGTCCGGCCTCTGCGTTGGAGTGGGCATGTATCTGGCTACTGTCCTTGGAATGAGCAACCGGGGGCTACCACCGGTAACTCAACTACATTATCATACCCTCAGTATCCTGAAGCATGACATGGAGAGGGGCTTACGATCTCTGGATAAGATGAGTGAGGAGGAGCAAGATTTGTGGTTTTGGAAGGCATTCACTGGGTCGCTGAGTCTAATGCATGCTCAGTCACACTCGTATAGTAAACAGTTGGACGAACTGTTTTCGGAATTTACTTCCTACCTGCGGATATGGGTGGCGAGGTCGAGTATCACGCGATGGGCAGAAGGTAGGACAGTATTAATGAGAACTGCCTGGCCGGTAAGCTCGAGTCAGGATAGCCTAATGCTGTTACTGTGGCGGATTCATATAGAAACGCGAAGCATCACATAAACATAAACTAGTATACGATATCAGAAGAACAACATTGTTCTATGACTAACTTGATTTTGAATATTATGGAAGTAGCTATACCTATATTATCACTATATCTTCCACATTTGACAATCTATCAAACCAAGCCGAGGAGTCAATGCTTGCATCTGGATTGCGAGATCCATGTACCAGCCCTACCCTGCGATACTTAGAGTCCTTTCCCATTACAGGCTGAAGGAGCAGCCCTGCCGAGTAGTGTCTCTTATTTCTTTCATTGGGTGGTGAGTCAGTAAAGTCTGTCTCCCCACGTATCTTCGTATACATGACTAAACACTTAATCTGATTGCCAATCAAATCGGTCAAGCCCATGTGCACCGGGCAATCGAAGTAAACTTTACTACGAGAAGGTCCTGGACTAGTGATAAGGGTATGGTCGCTGATTGTGAATGGTGAAATCGGTCCTCGCAGGTGTATTCTGCCATTACTCACTTGACCTGTCGGGTCATGATGACTCACAGGCGTGCATTCTGCCTCACCAATTTGAACATGGAATACGGCTGTGCCTTCATTGCGAACCAATGGCGGGAACTTCACTGAAGCTTCTATCGCTGCCCAGGACCAGGATGGTGCACCTCGATGAACCTGGTCCAGTTGTCTTGAACATCTCGCCAAGACGCCGCATGGGGGATTGTGGCGCCTGCTGTGGCTTTGCTGGGAATTATTGTACCATGAAAGCCCTTGAAGAAGGGAAGAACTCCACAGCCCAGCGAGATACTTGGCTCCAGAGGGTAGTCGTTGGTAAGCCTTCTGTGCCAAGCCTGATAATGCTGGCAGGCGATCCTCTTGGTCAGTCAACTTGAGCTTGCAATACTCGTCAATGATATCCAACCAGAAATATCCATTGAGCCATGGATCCGAATCCCATCTTTTTCTTGCGGTGATGGCCATGATGTTTATGTCCATATGTTTGGGCTTGGGACAACGGCCGAAACCCGACTTTTCCTTCTCCTCGCTTTCTTTGCATGACCACAGGAGACTTGCCGCTGTAAAATATAAAACTCTCGGCGATAGAAGTCGCTCCTGCAAGACCCAGCCCCTGGTCAATAAAGGCCACCGGCAATTGCCGTTCTTATGTCTGTGGGCTCCGCAGGTATTAATATCTCCAGGAACTGCAATCCAGCTGAAAGCTTGATTTAGACGCTCTACCCCTGAATATTGAATACAGTCCTTGAATGATGCGAAATGGGCATGGACTTTTTCATCGCACGGGTTATCCAAAATTCCACTGCAGCAGTCTGGATTGGAAGTCGCTGCAATAGTGAGCCAGGAGTTGCCATAAACATCTTTCATGCGCCCAGCTTCGTGAGCCCAGTCATCGGAGCTATCCTGAATAATACAGAGTGAGTCGATCCAGACATACTCTATCTCTAATCGCCAAGCAAGACGAATGGTATCTTGGTACAACTGAGGTAGATCTCCCCATACAATGCAACCAAAATGGTCACGGACGTTTTGTTCGGTTGTGATCAAGGGTTGTTTCGACCCCCAACAGTGGCTGAGACAGATATATCGAGCGGAAAAGCTCCATCTTGCAGACGGATATCATCAGGTCCATGACCGACTCCGATCACTCTGGTTGGAAGCGGATTTGGGCCAGAGTCGTAGCAATCATGTTTCGTCGCGCACTCTAGCAATTTACTAAAAGCCCATTCGAGGTTTTGGAAGGGGTATAGTTTGAAAATAGACCAAGGACATGAACGTCTTGACCAAGAACATGGTATTAGCTTCTGTTCAAGTCGACCAAAGGTGGACCTACCAGGATGCGAGTATATGTAAAAGCACCTTTTCATAAAGTAGTCGGGGGATTCAGGGTCTTCATTTGGCAGATGGAGCTTCAGAACTAGATAATGTTCAGAGGGGAAAAACAGTACCTGGGTCAATTTGAACCTGAGGTCTGGACCGGTAGCCCTAACAGCCAGCTTTCTCAAATGCTCGCACAGGTCACAGCAATTCTCAAGCAGTCGGAATGCTGGGCGTGTCTCGTATTCAGTACCTAGGAAGGCAGGCACGATAAAATATTGTAGACGTCTTGAGAACTCAGATCTAGACATAAACAATTTTGCGCATTCCTGCGCCGCATTTACCCTTTGATGATCTGACATTGCGTATATCACAAAGGAGATCAAGAAGGAGTCGCAAGTAAACAATATGTGATCCGTCAGGTGAGAACTCACTGTGCTGATTAAACAATGTAGAAGGATAGTTCCAACTTCAATATCGTATTAGAAAAGGTTACCATCGATCAGACTCTGACAATGGTTGACGCAAATGGGTGGTACAAACCCCGCGATTATGTCACGTGTACCTTTTCAACCTCTTACAGAAGCTGATTATTCACATGAACAAGGCAAAGGGTTTCAAAAGTAGGAGATGCTAAAGTCCTGTTGTCTCATTTTATCCAGTAGGTAATCGAAAAACACAAGCTGTCTACTCCAGTTCGAAGTTGGTATACACCCTCCCCTCCCAACCCGAAAGTATCGGCCTTCCACCATCCCGCGGCCTTGACTCATCCTTGGTACAAACAAGCAGCCTCACTTGACCAATCTCACAGCCCAGAGCGGTACAAACATCCGGACCAATCGTATCCTCCTGACTCATATTCATCACCACAAGTGCTTTCCTCCCACCTTGACTCTCCTTCAAAAAGCTGAACACAGACTCGTCGTCCTCATCCACAAGCTTAAACGAGCCAAATACAAAAACATCTTGATGGCGCTTCCTGATTCTCAACATCGCTTTGTAGAAACTCAGGATCGATCTTGGGTCTTTAGCTTGTTTTGCAGCGTTGATACTGCGATAATCATCGTGTACTCTCATCCAAGGCTGAGCTTCTGCTCGTGAAAACCCAGCATTCGGTGTATCATCCCACTGGAACGGAATGCGAGAGTGATCGCGCGCCATGATTTGAAGACCCTGCATCGTGTCCTTCACTCTCTTCTCATTACCCGATCTCACGGCCTCATCATAGAAATTCCTGCTCTCGATATCCTTGTATTCTTCAATTCCCCATGATTGAGGCATGTTGGTCATACCGATTTCCTGACCTTGATACAGGAAGAGAGTGCCTGTCATAGTCGCCTGCCATAGTGCGATGGTCTTTGCAGATTTGAGCCACCACTCTGCTGTTGAAGCGTCGCCAAACCGATCAACTGCTCGTCCATTATCATGGTTCTCACAAAACACTGTAGTCCACGCATCCGTTCCCTCAATAAAGCTCTGCCACTTCTCCACGACGGCTTTCAACCTCGGTAGTGAAAAAGGTTGGTAAATATACTTATCGCCAAAACCATTTCCGTTTCCGAGTCTGATCATGGAAAACTCAAAAACCATGTCCAACTCTTTCGCGGCCGTAGATACATAAGGGATAACCTGTGCTGGATCAGGTGTGTTGGAAAGCTCGCCTACAGACACAGCGTTGTACGGCTTGAGTACTTTCTCATACATCTCATGGATGAATTCATGGATCCTTGGTCCGTTGCACCACATTTCTGGCGCAGGCTGATGAGGTGACGAAGGGTCTGTGACGGGAGCGTCGACGAAATCCCTCCTCTTGGAATATTTGTTAACTGTGTCAATTCTGAAGCCATCGACGCCGCGATCGAGCCAAAAGCGCATGGTATCTTCATAGATAGCCTCGCGACACTCCTGATTATCCCAATTCAAATCAGGTTGGTCCGACGCGTACAGATGGAGATAATATTCTTGCGTAAGCTCATCCCACGTCCACGTCGAAGAAGCGAAATAACCCCTCCAATTTGTAGGCGGTTGTCGAACGCCATTTTCGTCATAACGTGCAGGTTTCCAGATATACCAATCTCTCTTCGGATTATCACGCGACGATCTCGATTCCTTGAACCAGCGATGCTCTGAAGAGGTATGGTTGACGACAAGATCAAGAATGACTTTTAAACCCCTGGCATGACATTCTCTGACGAGAATATCAACGTCTTTCACGCTTCCGTAGGGTTCATAAATCTTTTGATAATCGGACACGTCGTAGCCCATATCACTTTGCGGACTTTCAAAAATTGGTGAAACCCATACGACGTCAATGCCCAATTCGTGAAGATAATCGAGCTTGGAAATGAGACCAGGCAAGTCGCCCCAGCCGTCGCCGTTGGAATCTTTGAAGCTTGCGGGATAGACTTGATAGAATGATGCGGCTTTCCACCAAGGGTGGTTACCGACGTAGCGGTTTTGGTCGTCCCATATTACTGAGCCCATGGTGATGCCGGCAATCAATTATTAAATGGGAGGGGTAAAGAGAAGACAGGAAAATGAGAAAACTGTGAATTGATGAGACAAGATAAAAATTGGATGAGGGGAATGAGTTGTTTATCCGTCGCAGTCTCATCGGCGGCCAAATGTGGCGACCCGTGCAACCCCATCAAAATGGCATATCTCGGAGTTTCCACCGTGTTGCACAAACTTTTTATTCCCTGTCGCTAACAGGATGTTCCGACGATGTCATTTGAAATGCGGAAGCTCCGTACTGGCAAACATTTTCATCTTGAATGTGTTGCGGAGTTGCTCCGCCCCCCGCTCGTCGGCTCAGCTGACCAATGCTAGCACTCAGACTAGAGCGGACACTCCGCGGCTGAGTCGGAGCCTCCTGTCTGAAGAATCAGCTCGTCTTGATTCTCCAATGCTTTTCCCTGCACCTGCACCCCACACCTTCCCCGGATTCTCCTTCCTTCCCCATACGTTGTGTCGAAAATAATGTCTGTTGCTTGCCTCTCTCATGACAAACTTGCATTGAACTAGCCCTTTGTCCGGTTGAGCTCGGTTGGGAAGCATATAAAGAGACTGATTCCTCTCTTTTCTTGCCCACCGCCTCAGATCCTCATCCGCCTCAGATTTTCACCTTCTTTCTTTCCCATTCAATTCATGCACAATGGCTTCCACAAAGGGTGACACTGAGACCCCTGCGCACCATGACGAGTCTCCTACAACAGAGATGCTTGCCTCAGAAGCCAAAGTCGCTGCTGAAGCAGAACACCACATGACCCTATGGCAAGCAGTCAAGACATATCCCAAAGCCATTGGCTGGTCCGTCCTGCTATCCACCACTCTGATCATGGAAGGCTACGACCTTGCTCTGCTCGGCAATCTCTACGCATCTCCCGTGTTCAACCAGAAATTCGGCGAGTATAACCCTGAGAAAGACAAATACGCTGTTTCTGCAGCATGGCAATCTGGATTATCCAACGGTGCGCGTGCAGGCGAGATCATAGGCTTGATCCTCGCTGGATGGGCATCTGATCGATACGGATACAAGATGACAACCGTCGGAGCCCTTGTTCTCATGATTGCTTTTGTCTTCGTCCTCTTTTTCGCACCCAATGTGAAGATTCTTGTTTTGGGAGAAGTTCTCTGTGGTAAGTTCGGTCCTTCATGCAAGCTGTGCCGCGCTGACGTTTTAGGTATCCCATGGGGTGCATTCCAATCCGTAACACCTGCATATGCGTCCGAAGTAGCACCGGTTGTGCTCCGACCATACCTTACGACGTTCATTAACATGTGTTGGGTTATTGGCCAGTTCTTTGCTGCTGCTGTTAATAAGGGTTCTGTTGGGCGTGGGGATGAGTGGGCTTATCGTATTCCGTTCGGTGTGCAGTGGGTTTGGCCTGTGCCTATCCTTGCAGGTGTCATCTTTGCTCCTGAGTAAGTCATATTCATTATTTTCTAGATGGCAACTAACATTTCTAGATCGCCTTGGTGGCATGTTCGAAAGGGCAATCGCGATGCTGCAAAGAAATCTCTTCTCCGACTTACGTCCCCCAATCAACCCAACTTCAACGCCGACGATACAATCGCCATGATCGAACATACAAATGAGATGGAAAAGAATTTGAAGGAGGGCACGAGTTACAGAGACTGCTTCAAGGGTATTGACCTCCGACGAACGGAAATCGTCGTGGGTATCTGGCTCGTCCAAACTCTAGGCGGTCAAAACCTCATGGGCTATTTCTCATATTTCTTGACCCAAGCCGGCATGGACGCAAGTAACTCATTCTCACTTTCCATGGCCCAATACGCTCTCGGTATGGTTGGTACATTCGGCTCTTGGTTCTTGATGGCCAAAGTTGGTCGACGTACCATTCATTTCACCGGCCTTTGCACTCAACTCCTCATCCTCATCATCGTCGGCTCACTCTCATTCTCCGACAACAACGGTTCAGTCTGGGCTATCGGCGCAATGCTAATCGTCTTTACTTTCGTCTACGATTTCACTGTCGGACCAGTTACTTATTCTCTCATCTCCGAACTCTCATCAACGCGTCTTAAAGCTAAGACTATTGTCATGGCGCGTGCTGCGTATAATGCTAGCAATATTTTCGTCAATGTCATGACGAATTACCAGTTATCTTCGACAGCTTGGAATTGGGGTGCTCGCACGGCTTATTTTTGGGCTGGGACTTGTTTGATCTCTGCGGTTTGGGTGTATTTCAGATTGCCTGAACCGAGGGGGAGGACTTATGCTGAGTTGGATTTGTTGTTCGAGAGACGCGTGTCGGCTAGGAAGTTTGCTTCGACCAAGATTGATCCTTACTCTGACCACAACACGTCTGGAAAGAACATGGCAGTGGAGAAGGAGATGCAGTAGATAATTGGCCTTGCTTTTCGCATCGACGGGATATTGATAGCGATTTAAAAGGTATCGGTACATACAGCGTGGAACAGTTAATAATTTTGTTTATTGTGGACTGTGGCTGGGTATTGTGTCGCTGTGAAGTCTAGGCAACACCTGTTGAATATGCTTCTCCAGCAAAGGCTGATACGTAGAGATCCCACCCGGCAATTTCGTAATAAGATCCCGAATATACATCAAATCGTCCTCAGGCGAACTCCCCATCGCCAAACCCTGCGGAATTGAAGACGCGACAGGCACGCGCGCCAAAACATCCACCACAGCAGACACAATATCGTACAATTTCTCCGTAACGCCTATACCATGAATTTTAATACTGTCTATCGACAGATCCCTTGTTGATAGCATTAGGTCTTTTGCGACGACTAGAGGGTATTGATACGTTAGACTGTGCTGGTGCGCGTTTTCGCTGAGATGACCCAGGTGGAGTCGGAGTTTCCAGACAATCATACGCAACCAGAGCTGTGTTATTCGCAAATTCGCTTTTTGTGTCTCATGGAGTTGAGTGTCGGGTTTGATAGCTGTATTAACAGCTGTCTCGACGTAATCAAGTGATGAGAGCGATGGCGTGATTGCGAAACGTTCTTGGTTGTGAAGTGCGACAAAGGACGTGTCGATCGGTCGGAAAAGTGCAGATAGACTCCAAAACCCTGACAACGAGGGGTCATTCATGTCGATTTCTGGTGCTTCATCTGTGATTTGCAACGTAATCGGTCGACGATACCTTATCGCGTGTGATCGTTCAGATACCACCAACACCCAGAATAAACGATCCGCCAACGCCTTGTCCGCATGACTCATATCATCCAGTCTCAACAAGCAAAACAAAGTCGTAGCTTGTCGCAGAAATAAAAATGTCTGACTATGATGTGACAAACGCGCTTGACACGCGTAGAGAAAGAATGCGAGGAGACATTGATTCAGACTAGGTCTTGGAATCGATTGATGCACCGCGACGACTTGGTCAACAATCATGGATCCATATGTCGCATTGTTCTCAGCGATGAGACCTTGTGAGAGTAAACTCTCTGGCTCTTCCGTTTGAAGCAAGACCTGCGCGCACATAGCGACAAGAACGGAGTACGCTTCCAACCTCCCCTCGACAGTTGATCTAAGCTGCTGGACATAGTCGCGAGTAAGAATAGGTATCGTCGGATACAATCTTGCAAAAAAGCGCTCGATGCAATGATCTAGAACTTGATCCGGCACAAGCTCAAACAATTTGGTCAACGCATCCTGCGTTGTGTTCGGCGATGTTGGATACGCGTACTGATAAACAGGTTGAATGAACGTCGGCGAGCCAGTTTGACCGATACAGCGATCCGCAAATCCTGCATCCACACATCGTCTACAAGGCCGATACTCATTGCAACCCCGTCGGAGAGTTTTGCAGCGCTGACATGCTCTGGGTACCTGAGTTCGTTTTGCGGGAGGATTCGGAGGATTATCGGCCATTATGATAACACACGTGCGGGTATGATAGAAACGAGGCTGTGTTTATCAGAGGATAGATTGCGATAATCGCGCAACGTGGGACTCCAGGATAAGGTGGGGTTCTGCATTGACCAGATGAGGAAACGGGATCCTTGGGATAAGGTAACAGAAAGATAACAGAAACGTGAAGTTGGTCCGATATGATGTCAGCGAATCAAACTTCTCCGATGCGGGATTGAGTTTTTCTTGGGGAGGCTGGTAGGGAATTGGCATTAAACAAATGTCTTGGTACCCCGCTTGAAGAACCAACAGACTGGTCTAGTTGAGTCATGTGATGTGAATACCCTGAAGCTGAACAAAATATACCCTGAACCAACACGAAGTTTAACATTCCAAGCAACAAATCAAGAAGGTAGTATCTAGAAAGATCTTGGAATTTCAGCTGAGAACTTGCGGTGAGATGAGAACCAGCATCTAATGCAAACATGATCCAACATATTCGTTCCGACCCTCGGATAACCCTTGTAGATCCTACAATGTCTTACCGTCGTACGTAACTAGTACACGACCTAGACGGCCCAAGCTCCTGGGCATTTTACACTTCCGGCTCAGCGAGTAATGCGCCCGTTGGCTAGCCCGGATACTCTAAATCGACGTTGGTCGTATCTCTTGGCTGTACCGCTGCCATGGTCCCTGGATCGCTGTTGAATAATGATAAGGTAACGGATTGGGATGCATGTAGATCTGCTGATCACCTACCCATTATCGCGAGCAAAACTATAAGTACCGATGTCTCTCCTCACGAATGCACAGTAGCTGTGTCTTCCCCAGCCATCTCCTCCCCCTCGTCTTGGCCCATCATGTCTCTCTCCAAATCCCTGCTCCTCGCCCTCGCTGGCTCAAGCATTGCATCTCCAGTGCCAACACCCCAAATTATTCCTCGAGATGTCGGCAACTTTGAGTGCTTCAACGCCAGCCTTCCCAACATCACCATCTTCGCAACAGGCGGTACAATCGCTGGCGAAGCAGGTTCTGCCGATCAGACAACAGGCTATCAAGCCGGCGCCCTAGGCATCAAGGCTTTAATCGATGCTGTTCCCCAACTATGCAACGTCTCCAACGTCCAAGGCGTGCAGATTGCGAATGTCGATAGTGGAGATATCAACTCTACTATCTTGACCACCCTTGCGCATCGCATCCAGGCTGATCTGGATAACCCTGCGATTCAAGGTGTTGTGGTTACTCATGGCACTGATACCCTCGAGGAATCGAGTTTCTTTTTGGATCTTACTGTCAAGAGTGAGAAGCCTGTTGTCATGGTTGGATCTATGCGTCCTGCTACGGCTATCAGTGCCGATGGACCTATTAATCTTCTGTCTGCTGTGAGATTGGCTGGTAGTAAGAGTGCTATGGGTCGTGGCGCCATGATTGTTCTCAACGACAAGATCGCTTCTGCACGCTACACCACCAAATCTCACGCCAACTCAGTCCAAACATTCATCGCCGAAGACCAAGGTTATCTAGGCGCATTCGAGAACATTCAGCCCGTCTTCTGGTATCCCGCCTCCCGCCCTCTCGGCCACCACTACTTCAACATCAGCACCAGCTCACCCGACAAGGCCCTTCCCAAGGTTGACGTTCTTTACGGCCATCAAGAAGCCGATCCTGAAATTTTCCAAGCTGCTATCGATGGCGGTGCTGAGGGTATTGTGCTTGCCGGTCTTGGCGCTGGAGGTTGGCCTGATGAGGCCGCAGATGAAATCAAGAAAGTGTTGGATAACTCCACCCTTCCTGTTGTGGTGAGCAGGAGGACTGCGTGGGGATATGTTGGGGAGAGATCATTCGGTATTGGCGCTGGATATTTGAATCCTTCCAAGGC
Source organism: Fusarium sp. MBC 181 (assembly GCA_030772735.1). NCBI lineage: Eukaryota > Fungi > Ascomycota > Sordariomycetes > Hypocreales > Nectriaceae > Fusarium > Fusarium sp. MBC 181. Next base: position 2,786 of record JAPHDB010000132.1, on the reverse strand, counting down.
GAGAATTCAGTTGCAGCTTGCTATTGAGAAGAGATTGTCTACGCAGGAGATTCAGGATATTTTTGAGTACATTTAAAGTGTAGCTACCTAATTATTCATCTAGAAATACCATGTTCTAGAATTATGCCAAATTAAGATTAGCCCAGAAATGGTCAGTGTGTGCGCAGTGACAGCGCTCAGTGGGGGGTGCAGCTCGGCAACCAAATCTGTTGTTTTGTTCCTTCCCAAAATTCATTCACCAGCTGAAACACATTCACATTCACATTCACAAGGCGCAGGCAGCAGGCAGCAGGCAGCAGGCAGCATCGCACCTTCCTCAATTAATTTCTTCGCATTTCACATCTCGCACGTGCCCCACATGGATCAACTCTCTCTTTCTGACAAGCCCGGGTTTTCTTTCGCGGCACCCTCTGAACAACCCAACTTCACATTCGCAGTACCCTCAGCATGCAAGATGGAACAAACTGAGGTGCACCCGCATTTGCAACTTCTTGCAGACAACTCTCACACTGCCGAAACGACTGGCTCGATCCCTATTTTTCGCCCTGGTCTTCTCGCGCCCGCGCAGTCCGGACTTCTAGCTGTGGACATCACAAGAGCGCTCATTGACCGCAATGAGGTTTTGAAGAATCGCCTATTCTACAATGTCTCAGATCCCACCAGTACCTTTATTTGCGGAAGTCAGGGCTCAGGAAAGAGCCACACCTTGAGCAGCATCCTCGAGAACTGTCTCATCCCGTGCAAGGCCAATTATTTGCCGCGCCCGTTGGCGGGTTTGGTTTTTCATTATGACACCTTCATCTCTGACACGGGCGGCATGCCCTGTGAGGCTGCTTATCTCTCCAGCGATCCAGCAGTGAGCGTGCGCGTGCTCTGCGCGCCGTCAAACTTGGGAAACATCAAGGTATTTCTTCCTCCTCCACTTCATTTGATCGAGCTGACTCCTGCAGCGCATCTACGCCAAACTTCCCAACGTCACAGTCCAACCCCTTCGCATCGACCAACGTGACCTGAACACCAGTCGCATGCTCGATCTGATGGCGGCAAACTCGATCAAGGGCGGCAGTTTGCCTCTTTACCTTCATGTCATTCAACGAATTCTCCGCGACATGCGAATTGCTCAGCAAAAAACGAACTCGGGTTTCGACTACAAGACTTTCAAGCGTCTTGTCGATCAGGAGGATCTCAAGGAGGGTCAATATGTGCCGCTCCAGCAGCGCCTTGATACTTTGGAGTCCTTCATGGATCCTGCGCAGACTTCTTTGAACGGCAAGGCTCCCAAGGTTAAGGCTGGAATTGAGTGGACTTTGAAGGTGAGTAGTCTCTACGGTCGCAAACCCATGCTAACAAGTCAATCAGGCTGGTCAACTTACAATTGTCGATCTCTCCTGTCCCTGTGTCACGGCCGAAGCCGCCTGCTCACTGTTCAACATCTGTCTCAGCATCTTCCTCGAACAGAAGTCCACCATGGGCCGAATCGTCGCTCTCGATGAAGCGCACAAGTACATGAATGACTCCTCCGACAGCCAAACACTCACCGAATCCCTGCTCTCCGTCATTCGCCTCCAGCGCCATCTCGGAACTCGAGTTGTTCTCTCAACCCAAGAACCCACTATCTCTCCCAAACTCCTCGACCTTTGTTCCACGGTCATCGTGCACCGATTCACATCCCCAGCTTGGTTCGGCGTTCTACGCAAGCATCTGGCTGGTGTATCCCGAGACGACTCTAACCAGAGGGCTTACTGCGAGAACCTCTTTTCTGAGATCGTCGAGTTGAAGACTGGCGAAGCGCTTCTCTTTTGCCCGAGCGCGTTGGTTACTACTGGTATAACCGGTCACGGAAAACTTGGGAATGGCGCGATGAAGATAAGGGTTAGGCAGAGAGTTACTGACGATGGTGGAAAGAGTATCATGGCGAATTGATTGCTGGATTTGGCATCGCCGGTTGTGCGATCGATTTGGTGGAATTTTATGTTGTTCTGGTCATTCTGGTTTGTGGGGTATGGCGCTTGGGGAGTCACGATCAAGCATTGTGCATGGACTTGATGTTTTAGTCCGTCATGAGCGAGCGCTGTTGACCAAGTATGGTCTGGATTTAGAACACGCGCATGGTAAATATAATGAGAAAATGTTTATATGTTGTCTTCATGGAACTGAATGACGATATCTACCTGTGTGCGATCTTGTGGAAAGCATCCTCGGCTTCGCGAAACTACCACCCGTCCACACTATTCCAGGTCGCCCTTCAAAATCTATTCCCAACTCCGCTCAGAGACCAAGCTAAATTTGACCTTGTGTATATTTTAGACTGCCACATAGCTGTCCTGTTTGATCCAGCTCGCTTTGACGAGATACTGTCTCAACTCATGAAATTGGTGGCGCGACGCTCCATACCCAACACCTTACTTATGCAATTATGTAGGGTTATGCAAGCGTTCTGGGTCTCCAAGACCAAAAGGCGGGTCAGCTGCTGAGTCAGCATGAGTACGCTGCTCTTAACCGTCAGATGGCTGTGTTTAGATAAGGAATCGCCCAGTAAATATTCTCATTGGAACAATATTATCTTATATATTTACAACCTTTATCTTACCTTACATTTCAGAGAACTTAGCAAAATCCCCCAGGGCTATTTTTCTGTTCTAGTTACAAACGCTAATCTAGATAAACTATTATTATTTACTATACAGCCTTTAAATATTATTTAGTTTACAACTCTACAATTGCATTTACAAAAATAAAGGAGGGTTACTAGTATACATTATTAAATAAAATAGTAAGAATAGGTA